>CM046833.1:48123851-48281351 GCA_025618425.1 Heliocidaris tuberculata
CTTGTGCAAATATATGGTTAGGATTGATGTTACATTTCTTTCATGCATGAAATTGTAAAGATACTAAAGATGTTTATCGTGTGGTTTATGGTCAGCTAGATGATATCTCTCACATATGAAGAGCAAATGTTTTTATCATGCTAATCAAAACCACGTTGACTTTATGTAAAATTTTTATTTATGAAAACCAAGTAATCTGTATGCGAAAAACCCAACTGACTTGTTTTGGCGGACGTGGCAAGCTTCAGATAAATGAATGTACCAGTATGAACGATAACATTTAGACAGACTTCATTTGTGTCCAAAGTTCAAGATACTTTGTAAATTGCAAGGAGTATGCTTACACTCTATAATCTTTGATGTGTTAAAACATACATAACTGAAAATATTTTACAGCTAACCATGGGCGCAAATCTGGGGGGACAGGGGGACATGTCCTCCTATGATTTTGAAGATAGGCTAATGTCTGCCCCCCCCCCCCCCAATTCAGGAATAGGTCACAGCACTAGCCTAAAAATGTGTTAACCATTTGTTGTTGTTGTCAGAACATGTCCCCCCCCCACAAGATTTTTAAGATAGGCCAATGTCGCCCCACAAATTCAGGAATAGGACACAGCACTAGCGTAAAAGTATGTTAATTTTTTTTTTTTTTGGGGGGGGGGGGCTTGTCAGAGAATTTTGGAGGGAAAGTAGACCCCCAAAATGTGATAACTTTTTTTTTTTTTTTTTTGCTTGTCAGAGAATTTCAGAGGAAAAGTAGACTCTCAAAATGTAACCCTTTTTTTTAGGGGGGGGGGGGTTGTGGGAAAATTTTCAGACATTTCGGACAGCTACAAAAGTTAAATCATGTGGTGATCCCCTCATATTTCAAAATTGATTTGCGCCACTGCAGCTAACCAAACACACGTCAGTTATAAATATACATCCTGCAGATTATGGCGTCGATTCCCATCGCTGTGCTTATTTTGGCGGGTTTTGTCTATACATTTATGATTAGAAATATAAAGTGACATCTGCTAATGAAATGGTTTTTGGGAATAACAGTATTTTATAAGTTTATGCATTATATGACTTATGCACGTATGTTTAGTATTAAGGGTCGAGAGTATAATAAAATGTGTCTTTTATAATTTCTTGATACAGGGCAGTTCAATCTTATCTTGGTATCAATCATAGATGTGGTATCTTATAGAAGTATGTTGTTGAGGAGTATTCAGATGATTGCTTGTGTGTGTGTGTGTGTTGTGTAAGCGTGTGAGTGTGTATTTTTATTTTATTCATCAGAACATCACTGATTTACATCATTATTCTGTTCATATAATGTGGTATATCATACACACACACACACGCACACACACACATATCTGATGAGTTGCAGCCAGGAAAGAGAGAGAGGAACGCCTCATCCACTTTCTCGGCTGTCTCCAACCTGGGGGGATAAAAGTATCTTTTTACTCTTTTCCTACCGTGTCTTTGCCGTTCTTTCTTTCTTTCTTTCTTTTCCTATCATCTTTTTTGTCCTTTCTTACATTCTGTTTTTTCTTCACCTTTTTCTTTGAATTTTCTCTTCTTTTTTATTTTCCATGTCTGTTTCTTTATATTCTCCCTTTTCTGTCTCTCTTTCTCTCATTCTCTTTCCTCTCTCTCTCTCCCTCTCTCCCCCTCTCTCTCTCTCTCCCTCTCTCTATTCTCTCTAGCTCCCTCCGTCTTCTCTCTAGCGCGCGCTCTCTCTCTCTTCTCCCTCCTTTGCACTTTTGCTTTGTTACGCTTTGTTGCGCTTATCCTTTAGCGCAATGCGCCTTGCTCCTGGACGAGTTTTTTTTTTTTTTTTTTTTTTTTTTTTAATAAATTCATCATTCCTGATGAAGCATTATAGGGGCGAAAATTCGATTTCTTTCTTCTCTAAACGGTTGTTTCATTTGATATTGACTTAGACCCCTTTCACACTCCCTGTTAGACCGTTCCAAGTTGGACTGCTCTAGAGAAACGGTTCTTGAAGAACGGTTTGATTGCTTTCACACTCCGCGCATTTTTCATGTCTCAAATCGCTCAACGAGTCAAAGTGGTCTTGTTGCTATGGCAGCTCAGGTCAGCGGGTCAATTTTTCGCGCGGAATTCAAACCGTATACTGCCTGCCTGATGCATTTATCTTTATATCTTTCCAAGGCTTCTTTTTTTTTCTTCCACTTTCCTTTTTTTCCGTGTGCATATCATACTATCATCTTGTCTTTCTTCACCTTTTCTTGTGTTTTCCTTTGTTTTCATCATTCTATCGTCTACGCCTTTATTTTTTTACTTTTTCCTTGTTATACCTTGTTTTATCGTTCTATCACTTCATTTTCTCTTTCTACTTTTCTTTGTTTTCTTTTGTTTTATCATACTATCGTCTTTTCTTTCTTTACATTTCTTATATTTTTCTATTTTTTTATCATTTTATCTTTCTATCTTTCCTTGTTTTCTTTTGTTTTTCTTTGTTTTATTGTTCTTTCATTTTCTCTATCTTTCCTTGCTTTCTTTTGTTTTTCTTTGTTTTTATCATTCTATCATTTGTGACCATCCACCACAAAACGACCAATAAGTCGGAAATTTGGGTTTTTTAAATTTCAACACAGTTTGAAAGCTTAGATTCTAAGCTTTCAAATGATATATAACTTGTCTTGTTTGGACTAAGCAAACCCTTGTAAATTACAATAAGAATGTCAACGTGTCAGACAGGCTAATGACCAAAAAAAAACAATAGAGAAAACGGGCTCTAAAGAAGAGTGACTATTTAAGAGCGCCTAATCTGTGTCCTATTGTTTGTCGCATAAAAGGTTGAGTCAAAACTCCCTAGCATACACTAGAAAGTACTAATTGGATCGGGTTGAAACTTTCCATACCTTCAGAATAGATAGATTTCTTTGTTTCTTTAGAATTTGAATATCAGACAGTGCATGGTTTTTAAGCTATACCAGAAAAGCGATGTGAAGTACATTTGCAGTAAGTTGACACAGAAAGTTTCAATGTCCAGGAAAACATGGTCATTTTGAATTAGAGTAAAAACATATTTCAACAAGATATTTTGACCTGAAATTTTGTCGGATGGTAGATTAATAAATGAACTTTCAGAAAATACAAAAAACTTAAAATCAAAATTTCTACCCCAAAACCACCTTTTTCAGCTGTTTACTCTAAAACCCCCATTGCGACTTATTGGTCGTTTTGTGGTGGAGGGTCACATTTTATCTTTCTATCTTTCCTTGTTTTCTTTTGTTTTTCTTTGTTTTTATCATTCTTTCATTTTCTCAATCTTTCCTTTTTTTTTTTTTTTTTCTTTATTTTTATGATTCTATTATTTTATCTCTCTGTCTTTCCTTGTTTTCTTTTGTCATTCTTTCATTTTCTCTATCTTTCCTGTTTTCTTTTGTTTTTCTTTGTTTTTATCATTCTTTCATTTTATTTTTCTATCTATCCTTGTTTTGCTTTTTTTTCTTTGTTTTTATCGTTCTTTCATTTTCTCTGTCTTTCCTTCTTTTCTTTTGTTTTTCTTTGTTTTTATTATTGTCTAATTTCATTATACTTATGAATTTTTCTTGGCATTACAAGTTACTAAAGTTTTCTTCCAGATTGTTTATTTTTTCAAGAAATTCTGATCGCAAAACTTTGTATTCATCACATTTCATCCCCATATGGAATTCATCTCCTACCAAATTCATACTGCAATCTTCACATAATCGTAAATGAGGGCGCCTTTTTTCTGCTCTGTTATATCTCCCCGTTTCTATGGGTAAGTTAGATCGGAGTTTTTTTTATATATTCCCTTACATTTATGTTTTTGTTTATTTCCATTCATTGGATTCCCCAATCATTATATTCTAGGCATGAAACACATGTATACCTATAATCTACAGACTTACCATTCAAATATAAAAAGAAATATAAATACTTATTTGGGGAGGGGGGGGGGGGGCGCTCAGACATTGGATCTCGCATATCATTGACCCCCCAAAAATATATTTGGTGGATATCGGATATCATTGAGACCACAAAATATTTTGGTGTGACTCTGATATCATTTTGCACCCCCCCCCCCCCAATATTTTGGTGGGGCTCAGATATCATCAGCCCCCAATTGTTTATGGTGGGGCTCGGATAACATCGGGGAGCCCCCCGATATTTTTGTGGGGCTCGGATATCATTGAGCCCCCATTATTTGTGTTGGATCTCGAATATCATTGAGCCCCCCCCCCCCATATTTTTGCCGGGCTCGGTTATCATGAGCCCGCCCTCCCCTAATATATTTGCACACTTAAGTAGGCCTACTTTTATTAATTTCTTCAACTGCTTAAAAGAAAGGCTACAAATGCTTTTTATCAAGTCATTATATCGAAAAATTTCGGCTCGCGCTTCGCGCTCGCATGGTTTAACTGCATATGGAATTCAGAACGTGATCAGCGTCCTAGAACCTCCGACGCCATATTTGTTTAATCTATTTAACCCATGTTAAAATGATTATTTCAGGGGATTTTAAAATAAGGGTTTAGAATGCAGTGATTTCAGGTCACTTTAGCGAGAGAGAGAGAGAGAGAGAGAAAACAGCTCGCGCAATGTGCTCGCATGATTTTATTGCCTATTGGATATATAATTTAGACCCAAAAGGCAAAAAATACTGTGTTTCCAGGTAATCACCCTACCCCCCCCCCCCTCTCCCTAGTGGTGGTCTAAAAATGGGGGTAGAGCAAAGAGAGAAGAAAAAGGAAGGCTTAACAATTTACGCAAAAAGAGACTCTAAAAAGGCGCCAAAACAGAAAAAAATGACGTTTTGGACTGTCTAAAATGGTGACAACGGGGGGGGGGGGGGGGGGGGGGGGGGGGGGGGGGGGGGGGTGGGGGGGGGAATCTTCAAAAGGCGGGTCAAAAACAAATGATCCCCCCCCCCCCCCCCCCCCCCCCCCCCCACCCAATCCTGAAAATCTTCCTAAGCCTATGTTCAGGATCCAATACGGTTTCATTTTCATTATTACAAATATCGAGTGAACTAAAAATATCCCGAATTGTCATTAACTAACAGCTATGCCCGTCTGCCCGTTGTTTTCTTCGAAAGATTTACAGACTAGACTATTTTCATGCACACTTCGGATTCGTATCTAATATTTGAGCATGTTTATTGCAATTTGTATGAATTGAGGATGCCTTCCATTTTCAGCTGAAACTGCTATTTACATGTATGTAAACATTTAGTAACTGTCTTATGTGGCAATTTTCTATGAAATTTTGATGTTCTTTCTTTGCAACTCAACGAGTAACACTTGAATAGAGGTGTAGCGTTGATGCAGCTAATGAGGGGGGGGGGGGGGCTAACCTGACAAATGAAAATAATGCAAGAAAACAAGGACATCGAGTGGGGTATCATCTTTGTAGCACTTTGTTTTACCCTCCTCCCTTTCTCTATCTAACTCCTGTCTTTCACTGCATAAGCAGTGAATTTGAGAACCGAGAAGGAACCAGATAATCGGGTGAGGGGTTAGTTACATGACCACAAATAAAATAAATTCCAAATCAATTATAAAGAAAATTAATAAACAATTTAACCAATTAAAAGCACTGGGACATAATATATAATGAGATGTCATTTAATATTTATTTACAGATCAATATCAACTGAAACAACTAAAACATCAAATATCATCAATCAACTCTTAATCTATATTCTATTAAAAACATCATATTTCGATACTTAGATTAACTTATCTTACAACATAAGTGGGACATTTAGGACAGGAAGAGGTTAGTAGGGGAGGGGGTATTAGTACGGTGGCCACTTACATGAAACGCGGTTGTCTATACGCGATATCGCTACTTGTATTGATGAACACTTTCAGCTGTTACAGACGACGGGGACGACGAGATGGGAGCGGGAAGGACGATGACTTTAAATACAGGAACTTCAGGATCATGTTGTTGATGACGATTCGAAGTAGCATCGGTGGGCAGGAGCGTAAATGAGAACATACATGTGTAAAGGAACCACAGGAACATTTTGTACATCAACTGGAACTCAGGAACAAACTTAAATTGCAAAGGGTTGATGGTACCCAAATGCCGATGTCTTTTAGACAAAGGGGACGACTTGTAATTTTCAGCAACAGTTCTTCAAACGATTTCAAGTTCCAAACTTGTCAAGCTGCTTCTCCACAAATTAGTAGTTAGTAGTAGGGACGTGGAAGGGGAAAGCTGGGAGGATAGATGGGGAAGGGAAACGGATGGGGTAGCCAAGTCGGGGAACCAAGTCTAAAAAACATACATGGGATCTTCTTTTATACCTACTTAAACATTCATACTCATTGGTCACTAAACCTTGTTAGGGGGTGGGCCTTAATCAAAGTTATAATTTTAATTGGTCAAGAGTCAAGAGTCACTGACCACTCATCAAGTAATAGCAATCTCCAAACAAACTTTGTCAAAATAAAGGACTATAACATCTATTCAGCATTAAAGACAAATAACAAACAATCCTATTGAGCCTTTGTTAAAGGAGGCATGATCAAAGCATCAAAACTGCCCTCATATATCTCACTTAACACAATGGTGGATTTAAAGCACTAAATAGAGTGTTGGCTATTAAGGATTCAGGATGTAGCATAAAAAAGGAATTATATAAAATATGAATGGAATCAAAGATAATATGGCTTAAATCTGTAGAAAGAACTTGAATAGCAATAACCAGCATAAATATACTGTAATTCTGTTGTTCACAGAAACAGACAAATAATACAGGTGCAAAGAAGAGAATGGAGAGAGAGAGAGAGAAATAGAGAGAGAGAGAGAAGTCAGCACAGTGGAAGAGAAATTAAAATAACTCTAAATGATATTTACAATACAGGGCATATTTTCATGCCCGCTACATCTTTCTATCTCTGTGTCTAGTTTGTAATATGTTTGCGTTTGTTAGTTTTTCGACTTCCGACAGAGTGGTTGAAATGATTCCTGTTGTCGAATTAGATTTAATGGGTTTTTCGAAATATTTAAAGTGCCCCAAGATTACCATGCATAGACAGTTGATACAGCGCTAAATACATAAGGCAAATAATGTTAAAATCATAGCTACACCTCCTTTGTAATATCGAAAGTCAAAAAGAAGCACGGATAAACGCATGTAGTTTTATTTTTAAAAATCAAACGAGGAAGAAATATGGATAAGAATTATTTATTTGAAACGGGAGGGGTATCTTTAAAATTTTCTACCGTCCTTAGATGACCGATTCAGGTATGTATGCACAGGTGTATGAGGCAGGGGTTGGGGGCTTTAGCCTCCTCCCCCGAGAAAAAAAATCAAAAACAAACAAAAAAAAAAAGTTACCCGTTATTCTGGCACCCGCTACTTTATATTCGGGCAGTGAGATGGTCTCTTTGTAATTCTCATATCTAATTGGAATTAGCCCATTTTGATAACGAAATTACATTTGCACAGTACTAAAGTGTCATTTTTTATTCTTTTTTTTTTTTTTTTTTTTTTTGCTCGCTCACTGAATTAAGAAACTGGAAAGTTAATACATAGTCATAATTATGTATTAGGGCAAAAGTCGTCATTCCCATACGTCTGTGTATGTATGTGTAACACTCAGTGGCTCGCGACGTAATTTCAGAAATATTTCTGGCCCGGCGGACAAAATGATCAAGAACCCAGGCGGCAGAGGATATTTCCTGCAACTTTTCAATGTGACGTCATAGAAATGAATATGTATAACTTACCAAGGCAATGTACGTAGTCTTGGTTCGTGGCATGTCAGCCAGCTTGTCAGTGGAATCAATAAGAGCAATTGGGCGCCTGGCGGCCGGTTTATGGGGCGGGGGAGCAGAGAGGGCAGATGCCCCCAGCCCAGTACTTTAAGCGGAGTGGATTTTTATATCCCTCATGGGTCCATCTTCCAAAACAAAAATAAGGTGGCCTATATGCAGTACTTTTGCAGACTAAAACGATATAACCTGGCGGTATGTAAACAATAGTGAAGCGCATACTTTAGGCCTATCCTACTAGAAAATCGTCTCTCTCTCTCTTATTTGCCATCGGTATGAACTCGTTTTTATAAGCTAAATGCACATATTGATTTATACTGGACCTATATTTTGGAATTGTTTAGATGCATTTATATACCTCATACATAGATTCTTATTCACTGATTCGTCAAAACTATATCACATGACACGGCGCATCTCGATCTATCATTGCGTCAGGGGGTTTTGGCGTTCTATCATTGATCAAAGCTAAGGTTAAATTATAGAACGCCAAATTCCAGTGATAGAACGCGAAACCCCTCCGCGACATTTGCACACACGTACATAAGCAAAATTTGGTTCAGGGGCATTCGCGAGTTGCTAGGCTACGACTACGTTAATCAATATACGCGAAGCGCGTAAGAATTCAACATGGCGAGTGACTTAGCAAAGGATGGGGATGAAAAGGATGAAAAGGATGAAAAGGATGAAAAGGATGAGGTATATATAAAAACAAAATATGGACTGCTCTGTAATCAGATGGTGATGGAAATTATCACTCCCTCGGGAGGATAATTTCCACCATCATCCTCATGAGCAGTCAATATTTGTATACTACACAACAAGCTTCAAGCCTCTTCGTCTGTAAAGGTAAACTGAAATTGTTGCTATATACTCTGCAGTTATGACTCACTTTTCCCTTTTTTTTGTTTGGCGGGGGGGGGGGGGGTCTTTTTCTTTGATTATTTACTTTTCTTATATTTTTATTGGATACTGAAACGTATTTAGCGCGATTAATCAATTGCAATGTATAGGTACGTGGACTTGTTGGTGGCTTTGTGGTGCCTGGTCACATATGGCCTATATAAACCGTCAGGAACAATATTGGTATTCCACTATCACAAAGATAGCAGTATTGGCCTAAAAAGATATCATTGGAAAGGACTGTCTTGTGGAAATCGCACTGAAAGCGAAGTAACTTATTCTTTGAAATTGCCAATGAAGGACCATCAGCATAAATCAGTGAGGTGGGACCTGCCAAACCGAAAGCACTTGCCCTTTCCATATAATTTGCTGGACACCGATTTGTGCTCATAATATCGTCATTCCCGGGAACGTGGTACCGGGCCTCTTTAAACCATTATGATATAGGGATATTTTTATATACTGAAAGAAATGATCAAATGATCAAATGATGAAAGAAATGATGTCAAAATTTCTATGAATATTTGCAAACTTTCATTACTACAATAACAACAATATATATACTACTACTCATAATAATAATAATGATAATAATAATAATAATAATAATAATTATAATAATAATAATAATAACAATAATAATTATGATAACAATTAATATCATTATTAAGTACTTATCAATTATAACAAATTGAAATGTATATTCTGATGTAAAATGTCAGCCATCATTTTGTGTTTTTATAGATCGAAAGTAATAAAGAAGGATAATAAAAGCTATGACCGTCTCATAGTGATCATTTCTTTCATTATACCTTCCACAAAACTTTGAGTGACCACCAGCGTTGTGTTCGACAGAGCTAGCAGTTGATAAATGATAAGGTTTTCCTATGTTTTCTTTTACGTGTTGAAAAGTAAAAAAAAAAAAAACGCATATGACCATTGACAGAGGAATGTAATTTATCAAACATAGATCCGAGTAGCTTTGTGTCAAACATCTCATTTGAGTGGCTGAGTCTGAATTAGAATATTAATAGTAGTCTACAATTCTGAAAATGAACACTGATATGTTTTGGAAATAGGAACATGCCTCCTTCAGTAGGCAATCAACGAATTGGAGCTCAAAACTCTTTAACAGATGTAATTCTCAATAATCGCTGCGTAGAGAAATGCACAAATCTATGCAAATTATATTCAGTGTTGGCGAAAAATATACAACTTAAAGTGACAGTAAATTGGAGCTCCTAATGGCGCCATCTTTCAACAGGATTTGAAAAGTGTCTGTGCCTCTCATTTTCCCATCATGCCCCATTCTAGTTTGTAGAAGCATAGAATGTATCTGTAGGCAATTTTCCACATGTGCAACGTCAAAAATAATAGTTTAAAATATAAAAAGGGCCTATTTTCCAAACAGCTGTTAGTCAAAATTCAAAATAAAATGCAATTAATTTTCAAATTATAATCTCAATTAAGCAGTTACTGTAAGGTGGCACTGTTCAAGTTTTGCCAGTTTAATGCCATTTTAAAGCTCATGTGCAGTTTTGGCAGCAAAGAAAATTGGAAAGAAAGGTTTTAAATATAGTCTCATGTTATTCTCCTTGTATAAAAAGATATATACAGTACGTCCCCCCAAAAATGAAACCGAGATTTATCGACGTTTAATCATATCTTAATCACAATTATGATTAATAAATGACACATATTTGTAAAGCCTGGAGACTATTCTTTCATTTGATGCCACTAATATGATACATACTTCACGCATGAGTGAATAAAGACATATGATACATATGATACATACTTCACGCATGAGTGAATAAAGACGTATGATACATATGATACATACTTCACGCATGAGTGAATAAAGACAATATGAAGCAGGGCTACCAAAAAGTCGTTTGGCCAACGATATCTGAATTTCAAAGAGATAATCACATTTCTAGAAAGTTCATTTTCTGCCCTTTCATATGACACCTCAATGGAGGAAAAACAGCCAGGGATGACAAAGCTCTGTTGGTGTAAACTGATGCTTGCATTTACATGATTTATTAAATGCTCCAATATCGTCTCCATTCTTTGACCAGTAATACTCGTTGGTCTGTTGTTAACTGCATGGTCAAGTAGGTTTAATAATGAAAACTTAACTCACTGTCAAGCAGCTTTTATCATTTTGTACTCACCACTCCATTTTGCTGATGATCAGCCATGCATAAAGTCTTTTCTTGTTTGTTTATTGCTAGGACAGGCAGCCAGTGCAAACGGATTCGTTTAATAAATCATGGAAATTCAAACATTACTTTACACCAACAGAGCTTTGTCATCCCTGGCTCTTTTTTCCCGATTGAGGTGTCATATGAAAGGGCAGAAAATGAACTTTCTAGAAATTTGATTATCTCTTTGAAATTCGGATACTGTTGGCCAAACGACTTTTTGGTATGACTGCTTGAAGTGTGTATCGTATGAGTTGTATCCAATGAAAGAAGAGTATCCAAGCTTTACAAATATGTGTCATTTATTAGTCATAATTGTGATTAAGATATGATTGAACATCGATATATCTCGGTTTCGTTTTTTCTGGGACGCACTGTATATATAAGAGATCATTTGATATTCCATCCATTATTTTAAAAGAACTTTAGGTTATATATCTGTTAGGAACGCTAGACAACGGCTCCTAGGATCTTATTGCTTCGCATGGAGATAGCACGTGTATAGTGTACACAGTCCCCTATAGGTTTTACACGTGATTATACTCGCTGTAGTAGAACTTGCCGTTGTAGGAGTTTAGATACCTGTCCTGGTATCTGAATAATTTTTTTCATCTTTCACTCGTTTAGTTAGTTATGCTACTTATCATCTAAAATCAAATGAATCTGACGAATTGTGTTATGATTTTCTACCTATTCCCCTTCTTCTTTTTCTTTTCTTCTCCTTCTCCTCCTCCTTCTTCTTCTTCTATACACCTTATACAGCCGATGATGTGCCTGAAAATGTTGTATACACCGATTTACACAAAACGGTACAAAGGGGAGACAGTGTGGTATTGAAATGTCAGTTCCGTGGAACACCACTAGCTGTCTACTGGAAGAAAGGAGATGATCCACGAACAGCACCTAATCTGATCACGTGGTTTCGGGACTATACGCAAACCGGTTCTTGCGATTCCTGTGACATAGATGATAATTTTTCCCTGATCATCAAAAACATCACGATAAAAGATGAAGGACGATATATTTGCAGAGTTGCGAACTACAAGGGTATTCTCATTCACAATTTTACGGATGTGGAAGTAATTGGTAAGAATAGTTTACAAAGAAAATTTACATAATTCATTTCAATGTGTAGCGTATTCTATACACACAGCAATCCTCATGTGATAGTGTGTGTGGCCGTTGTTTTAATTTACATCCCCTCTTTTTGGGGCCAGGGATTTTTATTACTTTTCACCTCTCATTCAATAAATATTTCACTTAAGGAGGAAAAAACTTCACAGCATCTTAGTTATGTTAGTACCCTGCTATTTATTAAGTAAAATCAAAGAAATCTCACGAAAAGTTTTTGAGGGCTTCCCAAAACTATCTGTTACCTTTAATCGAATGACCAGACAGGTTCCCAATGTTAAAATTTTCATAACATTATGTTTTAAGTGTGTCCCTATATTCATTACTGTAACCTATTGTTGTACACAATCTTCCTGGCGGTTCAAAATGGGGGCATCCCAAAGGTTTTACTTACATGACATATACAATCTGTCTCTTAATTATCGCTTAGTAGGTTTGCTATTATATCATTAACATTTGTTTTAGTTCCAGTGATCCTCCTTCCCATGTATTCTATTTCTTATCAGAATTTCAAGCTTGGGTAACTGTAGGAATAGGAATAGGTTTAGGTTCAGGTAAGACCAATGGGATCCCGCACACGTAATGTATGGCTGACAAAGTTCTCTCTTTTCGTCTTTGAATGATTACCATGTTGCGTAAGTACACCATAATATGACCAATCGTGGTTTGGGCAATAGGAACATTGGCGTCCTGAGGGGGGGGGGGGGTGTTTTGGGTGTTCAACCCCCCCCCCTGGCAAAAGGGGGATGTATTAGGTGTTCAAATAACCCTCTTTTGGTGCTATTTTTTGTTAAAACACCCCCTCCCCCTCGCAGTGTTTTAGGTGTTTAGAAATGTAACAAAAGCTTGTTTTTAACACCAAAATGCTGATGACCTCTTTTTTTTTTTTTCGTTCTTTCTTTTCTTTTTTTCTTTTTCTTTTTCTTTCTTTTTTTTTTTTTTGCTTCTCCGAGAATTTCGGAGTAACCCCCCCCCCCCGCCCCTTTAAAAATCATGGGTACGTCACTGATTAGGAACAAGGATGCATTTGAATCTTCGAGGATCATCACGGTACAGATGTAGGCCTAAAGACCTGCTCTAACCATAAGAGCCGATTTCATTACACGACATGAACAACTTATAGGCCAGGACCCTGTCCCGAAATAGTCACTCCATTTTACATAGTACAATCTTGAGTAATGTAGAATAGAGAGCTCGCAGGTTATTTGGGTAATTAACACATGAATGGCAGATTTCAGCGTGGCAGCCACATAGCCCAGATACTTAGCAAGCTCCACCATTACATGATCCTGACACTATGATTTGACTACTTTTGAGAAAGCAATACAATTTTTACAATTTAATAACTTATTACTGAAATTATCATTTGACACCAAATTGCGTCCCAAGAAAGTTACAATGCTCAAAATTGTACTAGGTAAATTTTACTTAATATTTTTATTTTTTTGAAAATAAAAAAATACTTAGCAAGCTCCACTATTACATGATCCTGACACTATGATTTGACTACTTTTGAGAAAGCAATACAATTTTTACAATTTAATAACTTATTACTGAAATTATCACTTGACACCAAACTGCGTCCCAAGAAAGTTACAATATTCAAAATTGTACTATGCAAATTTAATGTTTTTATTTCTTTGAAAATAATAACAAAAAGAAAAAAAAATAATGTAAAGCCAAACCTCTTCCATCTGACAAAATTTGGTCCATGGATCTAAAGGGGAAAAATTCACCCCGATTTTTAAGGGCCGACTGACAACCCATTCCGAAAATTTTGCCAGTTTTTGTGTTTTGGTTTAAGTATAGTCATACAACTTCCTTCTGGTAAAGTTTGGTGCATAATTATGGGCCCTTTGGGGGTGGGGGGGGGGGGGTGGCTTTGGGGGCCGAACCCGGCAGCTTCGTTCGGGTGAAAGTTTTTAGTGAATGACATGGATGGTCTAAGTAACTTTAAGGGGTCAAATCTCATATGTAAAATGGGGTGACTATTTTGGGACAGCTCCCAGACTATTTTTCTGCCATACTGAACCCGTAAGAAGGACCAAGCGATATATTTATTTCTCTTTCTTTGTTTACTCTTAATGTTCCCCTCAAATTTCTATTCAACTATTTTGATCAAGAATTTAAACTGCTTGAAAAATAGGGTGTATTGAAATTGCTAAATGCACATCATTGTGATTACCTATTAACTGTAGAAGATATTGCAATGTTTAGGCACCTTTTTAATGCCCCCCCCCGGTCAAAAAAAGGAGGTGAGAGGGGGATAGAAATGACTAAATGAATAAATAAAACAAACAAATAAATAAATAAATAATCAAAAGAAATGCAGATCAGGGCCCCTGATCTTATAGGAGTTGTGATTAATTGCAACTTAGTAAGCAATTAATATCAATCGCAACCGTTTACATAAGAGATAGGAGACTGCAAATTTGCGATTAATTGGAAGACTTGCGATTGATTCGGACTTTGGGGTGTCAGATTGTCCCTAAAAACTGGGGTAAAATTTTCCCCTTAAAGCTCAGGGACCAAATTTTTTCAGAAGGAAGAGCTATGGATGTACATCAAAAACATATAAAAACTGACAAAATTGTCTATCGGGAAGGGGGTGTCAGACCCCCTGAAATGAAAACCTAAAAAGTGCCCTTTGACAAAACTTTGCCCCCCCCCCAAAAAAAAAGTTCTGTATGTAAAGGAAAAAATTGTCTTACCTTCTGACTATGATAACTCAAAAGTGTTTTATTCAATTAAATTCAAATTTACATAATGTAATTTTGAGTATAATTATTTTCTTGAGGTACAGTTTGGTGTCAATTGGTCCTTTCATAAATAAGTTATGAAACTGCGAAAAAGTATTGCTTTATCAAAAGTAGCCAAAAAATATTGAAAGAATTATGTAAGCACACCCGATGACCATCTGCCAAGGCATAATAGAGGAGCTTGCTTGGTATCTGTGTAATCAATACATGAGTATACTTGCATTAACATAGCACAGATACCTGAAAAGCTCTTCTATTATGCCTTATCAAACAGGTGAAGATAGACAATGGGTGTGTTTACATAATCCTGACAATATTTCTTGGCTACTTTTGAAAAAGCAATACATTTTTCACAATTTAATAATTTCTTAATCAAAAGACCAATTAACACCAAACTGCACATCAAGAAGATAACCATACTCAAAATTATGTTATGAAAATTTGATTTGAATTGCATAACACTTTAAAGTTTTTATAGTCAGAAGGTAAGAAAATTCTTTTTTTTTTTGGGGGGGGGGGCAAAGCGTTGTCAAAGGGCACTTTGGGGTTTTCATTTTTGGCGGTCTGACACCCCCTTCCCGATGAAAAAATTTGTCAGATTTTTTTTTGGGTAATGTCCGGTCTTACTACTTCCTACTGACAAAGTTGTGCATGGGGAAGATGGGGGTGACATCGACCCGACTTTGTGGCTTCTTTGGGGGCTCTGGGGGCTAAACCCGACGGCTCCGGTCAGGCTGACAATCTTTTTGTCAGTGACTTAGATGGTCTAAGTAACCTTACGGGGGCAAATCTTATATTATGGGTAAAATGGGATGACTATTTCGGGATAGGCTCCCAGAATATCATTTGGATTTTAAGCTTTGCGCTTGAATAGATGCATCGGAATGATTATTTACAATGTGCTGAAACAAATTGGATATTAATAAAAAAAAAAACAACAAAAAAAAAAAAACTCACCTACCCCGATAAAGAATTTATGAAGGTTAAAGATTTGTTAGTCTGTCGGTCAACTGAATCTAATCTCGCCGAAATCACTTGCCCGTCTCCGTCTCCGTGATGTGGCATTGGTAGTTTACATGTTTTAGGTCAGGGACCTTGGATTAACTCTAGGCGGAAACAATTATTGTTTAACTTTGGCAACTTTGATATACCTGCCCACCATTATTCCCTCATTTTCATTTCTTAAAATCTTTATTTATTTCAAATATAGCCGCAAATATTTGTTTCAAATATATATATAAATTCATATATAAAGAATAAAAACAACATAAATTCATATATACATATGCAGCAATTTAAATACCCACATGAAAGTCGACTTGAGGTCTGGCCATCTCAAGTCGACAACGGAACTTAAAAAATTTTACAAGCAAAATAGCCGTAAGTAAGTGTATGGCTGCCTGTTCACTATAAAATTTTCTAAGTTCCGTTATCGACTTGAGATCTGCCGACTTGAGGTGGCCAGACCTCAAGTCGACTTTCATGTGGGTATTTGAATTGCTGCATATAGCTATATACGTATATATATATATATATATATATATATATATATATATATATATATATATAAATATATATATATATATATATGTATATGTATATAATGTGAGAAATCGATTAGATGAGAGAAATAATTATACATATTTATATTTAGGCCTACTTTTTCCCCCAATTTTTTCCCATCTCTCTCACTTTATCTTTATATCTATCTATTCATCTAACTCTCTCTCTCTCTCTCTCTCTCTCTCGCTTTCTCTCTCTTCTTTGCAGTTCCTCCTCGGGAGCCATATCCAGTCATCGATGAATGCCAAGAATTTTCTCTAAGCATTAGTCCTGAGCAAACTTGCACCATTTTAACTTTGAATAGTACAGTCAACCTAACCTGTTCTGCCTTTGGATTCTACCCAACCTTAGATGACCTCTATTTTTTACACGGCTCTGATAATGTCCCTGCCACGGGGACAGCTGAAGAGACGAACGACGATATGACAATGAACAAATACATTACCATTCGGGCTTCCGCCAGCGACATACCGTACGTCTGTATCCTACGACATAGGCAGCAAGATACAGGCATACGAAGTGCCACCGCTTTGGTGAAACTGGATACACCATTTGATGATGACGATGCCCATGATGCCAACAAATCCGGTACACGATCAAAATTCTTTATATCCGTATGTCCTTTTGGCAGAGTTTTAAACTTCACACAAAGTGCATAACTTGAGCGATCCTTCAATCCACAATTTTGTTGATATTATTATAACTATATTGATATCTATTATAGATTATCATTATCACTATTGTTATCATTATTAACATTAGTATTCCTGCTATTGATATTATTTTTGTCTCGCCCACCGGAGGTGAAGGCGAGACTAAGGGATCCAAATGGCGTCTGTCCGTCGTCCGTCCGTCGTCCGTCACAAATGTTAAAGTTTACCTGCAAGACTCTCTTAGGACGCATAACTTGGCAACTGTTGCTGCAATGGCAACCAAACTTGGGTAATAGAAGCACTAGGGGTATCTTCATTTTATGGTGTTGTCGGAGGTCACATGATGACGTCAAAGGTCATTTGAGGTCATATATTAAAGAGTACCTGCAAGACTCTCTTTTCATATGTTAAAGTTTACCTGCAAGACTCTCTTTTGACAAATAACTTCACATCAGTTGCTTGGATTACAACCTAACTTGGGTCATAGATGCATTGGGGCTACCTTCATGTTATGGTGCCGTCGGAGGTCACGTGATAAGGTCAAAGGTCATTTGAGGTCATATGTTAAAGTTTACCTGCAAGACTCTCTTATGACACATAACTCTGCACATGTTGCTGCAATGGCAACCAAACTTGGGTGATAGGTGCACTTGGGGTAAATTCATGTTATGGTGCCTTCGGAGGTCACATGATAAGGATAAAGGTCGTTTCAGGTCACACGTTAACGTTTACCTGCAGGACTCTCTTATGACACATAACTCTGCACCACTGAACTCTATGACTGGAATGGGCTTTACGACCCCGGCGCCGTATACTGGCCGCCATGTTGTTTCCCCCAAGAAGCACAGCCGCGTGCACTGTGGAGATGTAAACGACAAAGGCTTTATGTGTTAAGAAGTGCATGATTTCTTCTTGTTTTTCTTCTTTCTTTTTTGTTGGGGGGGGGGGTACGTATGTGGAAATGTCATGACGTAAGTTTATTGTTTTAATTTTGAATAAATTGTAACAATTCTTTTATATCATGTGTCAATATTCATCTGTGAATCTTGTACATTTTTTACTTTTTTTCCCCTCATGAACCAATCTACATTGCTTATAAATTACCATTGTCTTTTCTAAAATCTTCGCATAAACTTATCGCTGCCATTACTGTCATTGGTTTAATGAGAAAATATTTTAGTCCAGCAAAGGCAAAATTTATTCAGTAAATCCCAATAACTCAATCATATAAAAGACGGTCACAAACACACACGCACACACACGCGCCCACACACACACACACACACACACATACATCACTATAATCATGTTATGTTTGAGTGTACTAGCCGGTAATTTTGGATATTCCCATTTTCAGGGGCTTGGTATTTTTGCATCACAAACAATTATGCACCACTTTTAAATGTGTTTGAGAGAAACATAGCACCACACACATCATACATACAAATCATTGTCATATACACAAAGACATGGTCACACAGACAGAAATTTCAAAAATCAACTAGTCCATCTGGCACAATTTTACATTAAATATAAACACTAGGAGGCAATTGAATACTCAGTTACATTGTCTTTAATTTAACAGTACATGCATTTTTCAATTTGGGGCAAAAAGGGAACAGTATTGTACAGTATAGCATTGCACAGTAAACAACAGCACCAAAAAAAAAAAAAAAAGAAAAAGGCTGGCAAGAAAATATTATGAAAAGTATTTCATGTATCATTGCAAATGGGTGGCAATGTAAAGGCTTACATGTAACTTGACAAAACAGTAAACACAAAAAATTATCTTTAAAAACAGCAAGAAAATATTACGAAAAGTATTTCATGTATCATTATAAATATGGCAATGTGAAGGCTTACATGTAACATGACAAAAGAGTAAGTGCAAGGCTGAAATAAAGCATTAACCATTTACAAGATAAATCCCCCCCCCCCTCAAAAAAAACAAAAAACAATGAAATCCTGCCTACGCGGTTGTAGGGATCCACCTGTCTCTCCGCATGTTGACCACCTATTTCCCAAGATGTTCTGCATTGCTGTGTGGAAACCTGAAGGAAAGAAAAGAAAAGAGACTAAATGACTGAAGCCTAGTCATGTAAGTTTCCCTACTAGTCTAAAATTTAAAGACAAAATCGGGAGTTGTCTTTGTGCAATCGATTTTCAATTTCAGTTAATTCAATAACTGGCAATTTACTTGCTGCAACCAATGTAACTAAATAGAAAATTACACGTAGACCTACTGATGCACTCATTCCCACTTGTACATGTACAAACTTATCTGAAGTCACCAATAAAACCAATAAAGAAATAATTTGATTTAACTTTTCATGTGAAATACATGTAGAGTAGAATCCTCTTATACATGCCCAAGGTTATTTGAAATAACCACTATGACCACTCATAAATAGGCGAGGTTAAATCACTCACGGGACCATCACTATATGGGGCTGTGTCAATTTCAGCCTGTCACGACCTCTAAGTTGAAGAGGTAAAAACACCAATATAATCAGCAAAATTTTGAGAAAATACTTCCTTCTACATTTTAGGATGATAGAATATCTAATTTCATTCCAGATTCTTCAGTAGGATCTTTATGATCTTGATCAAGTGAAATTTTCAAGCTATTTTTGGTCAGTGATCTTGTATATCTCCAGCACACATGTGTGCTAGATATCACACACTTGCTTTTTGAGGCAATTGCTCACGGTATGAAGGTACAGAGTGCGAGGTTATCTACAATAACCTCGCATAAGTGTGAGTGAGGTTAAATAACCTTATAGTCATACCCATACACCCATAAACTAACATGAAAGCGTATGAATGGGACTGTTGTTACTTGTTAAAAATGCGTCTTCATACCTGTGTCATATAGGTCCTTTCTCGCGACTTTCACAAACATCACGATTCTTGCAGTTGATTGCAGCGCAAGACGGGGTCTTGAACTACACTTAGTTCATCTTTGAAGTGCATATGATGATTATATGAGTGAAAATAGTCCTTCAAATTTGGTCAAATGTTACACACAAAGTTAATGCAGCGGCGACGTTCTGGAATTGTTTTTGGGGAAACAAGATGGTGCTAGCGAGCTGCCGGTTGCGTCATGCTGCCTATGGCCAATCAGCGTGCAGCGAGCGATCGAGCCCATTCCAGTCATAGAGTTCGGAGGTCACATGGTAAGGTCAAAGGTCATTTCAGGTCAAACATTAAAGTTTACCTGCAAGACTCTCTTATGACAGATAACTTTGGAACCATCACTCACTTTTCAACCAAACTTGGGTTGTAGATGCACTAAGGGGACCTGCATGTTATGGTGCCGTCGGAGGTCACGTGATAAGGTCAAAGGTCATTTGAGGTCATCTATTGATTTGATTTATTACCACCAACAACATTTAAGTACAATACATTTTTTTTTATACAATGATGTTTACATATAAAGGAAGAAAAGCATTGGTTGGTAAAGGGGGCCAGATAATAGCACATGTGCTAGTCGAGCCTGACCCACAACAGAAAAAAACAAACAAGTATTTTGGTAAAGTTCAGTTATTACCAAAATTAAAAATAATTATAGTTAACAATGAAGTACAAAAAGTAGAAAGTTATGATGTTAAATACATTTACTCAGCAAGTGTGTCGTAACAGAATTCCGAAACCTGCTTCTAGACCTGGTTAATCTGATTTTAAAAGGTAATCTATTCCAAAATTCACTACCAATGAAAGACAATGAAAATTGACCTTGCGTCGTTCTGAATTTTGGTAGACGCAATTGTCCACTTTCCTTTTGCCTTGTGGAGTACCTATGCTGTATAATGTCACAGTAATTTACTAAAGTATGAGGCAAGTTGTTATTATACAAATCAAACATGAAAGTAGAAATTGACAAATCATGCAAATCATATACATTAAGGATTCGCAAACTTTGGAACAAAGGAGTCGTATGAGTTCTCCATTCACTGAATGTTATGGCGCGGACCGCCATTTTCTGTGAATACAATATGCTTCTTAGGCTAGTCTTATAAGTGCTTCCCCACACTTCTATTCCGTAAGTAATGTGTGGTTGTATAAAGGCTTTATATAGCAGTATTAAAGTGCGCCTGGGTACAAAATGTCTCAACCTAAATAACACTCCAACTTTCTTTCTTATGCACTGATTTACAAAACGAATATGCTTATTCCAAGACAGATGTTTATCAATGTTGATTCCAACGAAAGTGGCAACATCAACTTCTTTGATTTCCTCACCAGCTATTTTCAGTTTACCATTCATACCTATTTTTTTCCTCTTGCTACTTATTAGCATGAAATTAGTTTTCATCGAGTTTATTGTAAGTTTATTGGCTATGCACCAGTTTCGTATCTTCTGTATGTTGTTATTCACTTCATCTGCATCAATTTCGACCTGGTCAGCTGGAAAAGTATGGAAAAGGTTCGAATCGTCGGCAAACAACCGAAAATTGAAATACTCAGTTACTGAAGGCAAATCATTTATGTAGATCAAAAATAAAGTTGGCCCTAGAACTGATCCTTGTGGAACACCACATTTTATCTCCTTCTTTATGGATAATGTTTGACCACATTGAACAAACTTAAATCTGTTACTAAGATAGTTTTTTAACAATTCTAGTGGTAACCCTCGAATGCCGTAATTGGAGAGTTTACCTACAAGTATATCATGATTAATGGTGTCGAAAGCTTTCTTAAAATCAATGAAAACACCAAGGGTAACTTTCCCCTCATCTATAGACTTCAAAGTTGCATTTATCAAATTAATTAATGACAATTTGGTACTATATTTGCTCCGAAACCCATACTGGTGGTAATAGAAAGCATCATTTGTTTCTAAAAACTGTATTAATCTGATATTTATTAATTTTTCAAATATTTTACCTAAGACAGGTAGGACCGATATGGGTCTATAGTTACCTGGATCCTCTCTCGAGCCTTTTTTATGAAGGGGAGTAACCTTTGCAATTTTCATTTCATCTGGAACCTTGCCAGTCTCTAATGATAAGTTAAATATATATGCCAGTGGATGTGATATATAAGGAGCACTATCTTTAATCAATTTTGCTGGAATATTATCGTGACCGCAAGCTTTTTTGGTATCTAGTAGCAATAATTGACTTCTAACTTCGACCGCAGTCATTGGTTTCCAAAATAGAGAATGCTCAGTACTCTGCCCCAAATATTCACCATATGTTGTAGCTCCATTTGGCAATTCATCATGTTAAAGTTTACCTGCAAGACTCTCTTATGACACATAACTTTGCACATGTTACTGCAATGGCAACTTGGGTGATAGGTTCACTTGGGGTACATTCATGTTATTTTCGCGAGTGGGCGAGACACAATATCGCTTATGCTCTTTTTTTGCATAATTATCATCGTTTTCTTTTTGCCACTCATCATTGTCAGCATGATACGATCATTAGGGATTTTTTTCTTCAAAATACTATGAAAATGGCCCGTAGGAGAGAATGCACCATCTCAATTCTTTACACACCACTTTCTCCATTTCTTTGCGAGAGTGTATGCATAGCATGTGTTGGAAGATGCGTTTAAGGGACGCGTGTGCATAATGCGTGAAAGAGACATTCTACATGATAAGTTGTGCTGGGATTTGTAAGTAATACATCACTACGGGTCGGGCGCCTATATGAAAATCTACGTAATAAATTTGCTTTATGTATTTCTACTCCTTCACCACCGACAATGCCTGCCTCACGGGCCTTCTGAGAGGTTATCGGACGGCCCACGACTTTCGGGCTTTCTGACGGCTTTTCTGAGGTTTCACGAGACCGGCATTGTGTTGTCGTGGACTGTTTGTCTACTGGAATTTCTCCCACTGTACTCACCTATTTTCTGTTCATTTTTCACAACTGCATTTTAATATTTTTATTTGCAGGTTTTATGGCTATCCCTATACTTGTCGTATTCATCAGTGTACTGTTATCTGTGCTCTTTTGGTGGAGAAAACGTCGTCAGCAACGAAGGGAACGAGGTAAATGTATATGAATGTATATGTACCTCAAATGCAAGATTAATGCTCTCAACCTGAACACCATGATAGTATGAACCAAACACTCCGGTTTTATCCCCCACTGTTATGTCTGAAAATTTTCTACAAAATGAGATTTCACTCCAAATTATTCCTAATGCTATGGTCACAACTGATCGTGCGTGATTTTGCACGGTCGTGTCTGCAGCTACATTCGACTGTGGGCTAACTCCTGCGATTCGACGTCCTTCGTTTGTTAAGGTCACAACCAGCCGCACCTCTCTGCAGGCGCGCCGGAAGCAGTTTGGGATGAGGGGGGGGGGGGGGGGGCAAACATTCAAGGGGGCTCACCTTTCAAGGGCTCATGTCTTCTCACCCCTAAAAAAACACACACGCTTTCCCACCCTCTCACAACAATTCAGATCCTACTGCTAAATCAAAATTTTACTCAAAAATTCTCTGACAAGCATTTTTGGGGTGTATTTTTACTCAAAAATTCTCTGACAAGCAAAAAAAAAAGAAAAAAAAAAAAGAGGTTATCAGCATTTTTGGAGTGTATTTTTACTGGAAAATTTCTGACAAGCAAAAAAAACCAAAAAAAAAACACCATAATTATGCTAAAATTCTGCTAAATTTTGTCAAATTATGCTAAAGCGGTCAAAATTCTGCCAGAAAGCAGAATTCTGCCAACTCTGGCAACCCTGCGTATAATATAAAACCTCCACTACGTTAAAGTTTAAAGTGTGAATGCTTTATCTGTCTTCAGTGATCTCCATGAATACGAAAAATGAATACAAAGGCTTACAATTACGAAATAAAGCAATTAAGTTTTTAATATAGACATGATTTTTACTCCTTTACTACTGATTTTTTTTTTAATGGGGGGGGGGGGGCTTTTTTTTGCATTCCCCCCCCCCCCACTTTTTCGTTTGGGGGCCTAGATATATCATTCCGGCGCCTATGCCTCTCTGCATCTCCTCTTGGGTGTCTCATAAACATACCCCATCTTACCTGCAAGGACTCTTGAGGCGAACGTACAGCCCCCGTACTGATACCGTGCAATGACTGACGCGCGATATGTCACGGCTCCGTATGGAAGGAGTACGTGCAAGAAGTACGTTGGCTGTTACCTGCATTCATCAGAATACGTAACCACACGCATGTCCAACATGTCCAACAGCCTCCTCGCATGTCTTGCGTACTCTTACGTGCTTGGAAAAAAACGTGCAGGCCCGTGCCTCCGACGCAAGAATTATCTGCGAAATCTGTCGTAGCCCACACGCATAGAGGTGCATGGCCGGTTGTAACCATTACTTAAGATTTCAGAGTGTCAATATTCAATCCAGGATTGTCTTGCAGGGAGAGCACAATTCTGAAAATTTTCTGAAAATCAAACAAAAGGGATATCAGATTGGTAACATTGTTAAGGATTTTTTAAACTTCAAAATCACTGAAAAGTAAAAGTAAAAAGGTTATCACATTTCTCAAGTCCTTCAGTGCTCAGAATTTCTCTGACAATCGGAAAAAACAGGGATGTCACATTTTCAGGTGCTCTGGGTACGGGCGTCGCCGGGCATAATATTTGTTAGAGGGGGGTGATCTATTTATCATCCCCTCACTGACAATAGAAAAGTGTGTGCGTGTCTACGCCACTGGCTCTTTGGGTCTAAAATTTCTGCCGGGAGCACAAGTAGAAGCAATCTGTCTTGTGTACATAGGAAATGCTAGATTTTGCTTTTGCCGGAGGCACATCACCCCCCCCCCCCCCTTCCCCGTAACCCCATTCCCGTAATCCCATCCCCTTGATCCACCACTGAGGTTATCACGACAACATTAATGATTATTAACCATATCAGACCTCTGAGCAATGCAATTTTTACATTTTATTGCCCGGCTTTGACAAGCCAACAAAAGTGTGGGCCGACAAATTGTTTATTGCCCGGTTTCCAAAGTCAATGGGATTTTGCGTGTTAAATAGCGGGCAATAAGTTTTATTGTTTACAATATTTTCGAGTTCGCTCTAGAGTCTGATTCTGTTAATAACAATGATATGGACTGGCTACTTTCGGGGGATACAACATTAATTGCCCTCACTGTAGACCATGGGATGACCGCTGAAATTCTCACTTTTCGTAGTCCGCGATTTCGCCCCACCTAATTTCACATTGTAAATGTTACTAAAAATACAAAAAACACTAATGGCATATGTTGCCATTTGCAAAAAGTGCACGTTTGTTCAAAAATGCTTATTTTGTAGCAAAAAACTGAGTTCCCTATCTTCTTGACCACATGGATTTCAGCCACAGAGTTTAGCATAGCATTCCCACCACATGGTATGTGCTGTGTGTGTCTATGAGCGTTTGTGTGCTGTGTGTTTGTGTGTATTATGTGTATGGTGTATAGGGAAGTGCCAGGCTCTTTCACTAACTTTGACCTAGCTGTAGAACAGCATGGCATAGCCAGTGCAAACTGCATGATAAAACCTTTTTTTTTTATGTTTTGATTTATTTTGATTGGAAAGCTTAATTTCATTATAAAATAGAGGAAGGGAGAGAAAGGATTAAACCTTTTATGAGGGGAAAAGGGAAAAATTGTTTATCAACAGCTGCTACCTATTTAGCCTCTTGTCGAGGCCCTGGCGCTGTTGGAATCCTTGGCGATATGGAGGCAAAATTTCTGGTGGCGAGCGAAGCGAGCCAGAAAAACCGAGGCGCTTGCGCCGAGGGCCTCTTGACACCCGACCTGAATTATATATTCATGAGGCACGATTTCCTACTGAATTATGCATGAAAACGTGAATAGTTAGATTACCGCGGCGATCGCCCAGCAAATTGGCCAATGAAATCTCAAGGATTTCTTACTTCAGTTCTGGACTAGTCTATTTTTTTTTTTGGGGGGGGGGGGATTACGTAAATCTCTTGCTCAAAATACATTCACAGACAAGCACATTATGAAGAATTCGATCTCTAGCTTACAAACCATGGTAATTTGAAATAAGACAAATGTACATATTTCTCAAGAGATCATCATATATTTACAAATAATGAAGAATGGGCAATAAAAGTCACCGTTCAACAATAGATGCATCTCCATCAATTCTGAAAAGTTGACTTAGTCTTACACTGTTACATGTTACAGTGTTATTAACAAATAACACTAACACAGTTAGTTTTTAGATCTTGACCGAGTCAAATTCAAAATTATACCTTCTAAAGTCACATCTTGTGACGAAGCGTCCCCAAGATAGATGGCTTGAAGTCCACGTTTCTTGAGCGACTTCACCTGGTCTCTCATCAGAGACACCAAAGGGGAAATAATCAACAAAATGCTTCGTGAAGATGATAGACTAGAAGATGATGTAACCAAGGAGTTATCAGCAACTTCACTGCCCGGCAAGGCCCCGGGGGATCCGCCTGGCCCTCGCGAAGCAGCAGTCTCACTCTCCATCCCTGGCCCACGGAGGTAATCAGCACAGAGCGGTAGCGCGTGAAAAATAACACTTTTTCCATAGCCAGTAGGCAGATTCACAAAAACATCTTGTCCTTTACGTGCAGATTTGATTGCATCAACTTGCAAATCTTTGAATCTGTCAATCTTCAACATTCTAGCGGCATATTCTAAGCTCTTACAAATATCGTCATCACTCGTCGTGGAAGAAACGTTGAACGCCATGTAAGAAATAGCGTGCACAGTTTTTCCACTTTTCAAAATGAATTATCCTGAAATGAACACTGAAAATTCCTGGAATTTCAAAAAATATCCTGAATTTTTTTAAATGAGCTACGATCGCCTCCAAACCTTCCTTACATGATCTCTGTAGAATGTGCACTGATCATTAACCTAGAGTCTATATACTGTATATTAGTTCACACCTCACTGCGGGGTCGGGCTAACTCGGCACTAGGGCGAACTCGGCACTGCGCGGTGACTAGGTTTCAAGAGTTGAAGTCTACGCTACGCACCGTACCTGTTTTTAGCCTTAAATTTCATGTTTTGCATAATTTCACTTCTTGAAATTGTCAACATTACTTCTTTGCTAATCATTTTACACACTGATATCAAATAATTTGAATTTAAGTGTTTTGAAATGTGTAATTAAATGCGAAATTCAACACAAGTGTTTGTGATCGCGATCACTTTAACTCTATGGGCTCACTCCGCGGCGATTTTCCTCCAAGGCCGAGTTTGCCCTAGGCCTAGGCCTAGTGCCGAGTTAGCCCGCATCCCTCACTGCACTTGCGCTTGCATTATGTTCCAATGAACTGTCAGTATTTATAGATGTGTGTGTGGGTGTGCCCATACATACTGTATGCATTATACCGTACTGGGATTTTATATTTCTCCTTTTTTTTTTTGGTTTGGTTTTTTTTTTCCTGTTCTTTCTTTTTATTTTCTTTATTTGTTTAACTTTTGCCTACATTTTTGTTAGTCTATTCACGGAATCCCCAAATATCCTGGAAAAATCCTGGAATTTTTTCAATTCCTGAAATTATCCTTGAAAGCCTCAAAAACTCCTGGAAACTCCTGAATTCCAGGAGAAGTGGAAACGCTGAGCGTGCAGTCGAGTAATGAATATTTAACATTACGTCATGGTAGCTCGCGCTTATTGGATGATTTTCACCGACCAAAATTTGGTCGGAATATTCGTCAAAACAATGAAATACAAAAGAAATTCAGATCGGGTGTCAAGAGGCTACTACCTATTGTGAACACACAGAGTAACTGCAATAGCTAATAGTATTAAAAGGATGATGTAGTTTGCACTGTGTCACAGCAAAGAATTCTTGTGCCTTGCCGCTGATGAATAGGAAAATCTGCTACACATTAATTCAGTCAGTGAAGAAAAAGTGAGAGTTGACACCTCTGATATTCACACGAGATGAAAGCAAACAAACAGCTTTGTGTTACTCAAAAGTGACAGAGAAGTGAATGAGTTCAATTTTTTGGCAGTCATAAAGGCCGAGGCAAAACACTGCAAACTGTTAACAAGTTTAATGTGGACATTTAAACGAAACTCCTCAAGAATTCATTTCCTAATCATGAGATGTGAGATTTTATTTTTCTGTGATGGCACAGAATGCAAGATTAATTGTGCCTCATGTTGAGGACATCACATGCACACAGCTTGCAGCAGACACTTTGAGGTTCAGCACTCTAAATTACTTGAGAAAGATTTTGGTAGGTTTGCATGAATTTACCTACCTAGGCACTAATATTACAATTTATACATTTTATGTCTAGGAAATATTCATATATGGGTTATGCAATTGCAAATACAATTCGAGACCTACTAATTTTCAACTGCTACAGACTGATTTTATCCATTACAGAGTGGATTTTGCATGAATTCGCGTAACTGGAATTTAACTATTATGTCATGGTTAGGAAATTTTCTGCTTGGCAACAATCATAGGCCTATATATATTGCATTTTTCACCAAAAGTTACTTCTAGCATATTGCCTTTCAGGTGATTTGATAGTAGTGTTTGCAGTTCAGTCAAATACACTGATTAAGCATATTGATGCCTTATTTACAAAATTAGGCCAATATCATAAGAGTTATACACATTTATTGCTCAAAAATATTGAAATTCAGAGATGCAGTCCAAAATAGAACTGAATAATTACTTTTCATTGATATGATACTGAACTGTTCGGTACACCACAGTATTAAAAAATGGGGTTTGCATTGATATGCATAATTAAGCCTCATTATATGGTGACAAACTGCTAGTTTCAAAGCTTGACAACAATCATGTTTAAAGTCAGCACCCATAGTTATCTTAAACTATAGCCGTTTATATGATCTGATATAGGAATTTTCAGTTGAGTAGCCACAATAATGGATTTGCATATTGATGCTAATTTGCATAATTAAGCGTCAATATTTCACATAATAGAATCATTGTCATAAAATAATTACAAATTTATGGCTCGGAATATTCGCATTCAGATTCTGCATTCCAAATTATCCTTAAATACCACCTTTTGATTGAGAGCACACTGATCTTTGTGAATTATGGTATAAACAATGTAGTTTTCATAAATTTGCATAATTAGGCCACATTACGGTGATAAATTGCCACTTCCAAGCTTCGCAACATTCATATTTAGATTAAGCACCTAAAGTTTAATTAAAATATCAGTATTCAGGCAGTTTAATATAAAAAAAAAAAAATCAGTTTAAAAAAGCCAAAATAATTGATCTTGCATACAGATGAATAATTTGTATAATTAGGCATCAATATTTCACATAATTAGGAATCAAAGTCATAAAAAATTTACACATGCATGGCTTGAAATATTCACATTCAGATTATACAGTCCAAATAATCCTTAAATATATCTTTACATTAAGAGTACACCGGTGTTTGTGAATTATTGTATACATAAGTAATGAATATTGCATAAATTTGCATAATTAGGCCACATTACAGTGATTAATTGCCACTTCCAAGATTTGCAACATTCATATTGAGAGTAAGCACCCAAAGTTACCCTGAAATATCACCTTTCATTTGATTTGATATTAGCATTAAATTAGTTAAATAGCCCCCCAAATGGATTTGCATATTGACGCCTGATTTGCATAATTAGGCATCAATGCTACAAAAAATATACATATATGGTTTAGAAATATTTACATTCAGATGATGCAGTCCAGATTAGCCTGAAATAATATTTTTTTATCAATAAGATACCAGTGTTTTGTGTATTATTGTTTAAACAATGAATTATGCATGAATTTGCATAATCAGACCTCATTAGAGTGATAACGTGCAAGTTTCAGACTTGGCAACATTCATATTTGAATTCAGCACAAAAAAGTACCCTTGTCCCCAACTTTTCAGGTGGGGCGAAAATGTGGACCACGAAAATGAAAAACGGAGCCTCTTTTTCCATGTCATCCCATGGTCTACTTGAAACGTATTGCCCTCGTCTTCGACGAGGGCAATACGATTCTAGTTCAGGCAATAAATGTTGTGTCCTCCTCAAGGCCAGTCCATATTATATTATTATTAACCATATCAGACACCTGAGCAATGCAATTTTTACATTTTATTGCCCGGCTTTGACAAGCTATCAAAACTGCGGGCCGATAATTGTTTATTGCCCGGTTTCGAAAGCTAATTGGATTTTGTGTGTTAAATAGGGGGCAATAAACTGTATTTTTTACAATAATTTCGAGTTAGCTCTAGATGTCTGATTCTGTTAATGATAATGATATGGACTGGCTACTTTCGGGGGATACAACATTAATTGCCCTCAACGTATTGCCCGAGTCGAAGACGAGGGCAATACGATTCTAGTTCAGGCAATAAATGTTGTATCTCCCTCAACGCCAGTCCATATTATATTATTATATCAATTGACAGTCCTACACTAGACAAATGTTAAAACTTAAACTTTTTTGATAAGGAGAGATTGTAGAGCTCTAAGTTCATAGACAAAGCCCTTGCCTCCTTCCCATCCAGGAAGAAATATATTATGTATGCTGGGGCTGTACCGCCTCTCCCAAATATACAATACTCGACACCTGGGGTGTTCACTTAACATGTGTAGTATGACTGTCTCAAATTTGGAAAATAAAGGACAATATTTTTAAGTTAGTTTTGAAATCCTCTTTAAAATGCCCTGAAAAGTAGTATCTTAGCATGGAGTCCTTGAAATGGTAAACATGATATTGTTTTACTGTTATTGTAGTCGTAATCTGCAAAATGAGGTACAATTTCGAATCCCGGCACAATCATGTGTTGTATCATTTTGTAGAGATTGAACCCCGGACCTGGCTACGTTAATGCCTCTAATTCTTGAAAATTGGCATATAACTCTAAATCTTTAGTTATTCTTGTTGTTGTTGTATATAAATAACTTAGATGACAATTACTTCACTTGCTGTTGAATAGCGAGTTCTTAATCATGATATATATTTATCTGTATATTCATAGCAAAATAATGATTAGGGGCAAACTAAAATAGCGTAATTACACATAATATAGGTAACTCGATTACATATCATTTTGTTTCTTTTACCAATAATTATTTTGCAGAATTGCCTGAAAAAAACAAATCGATGGAAACGATGGCGCTGATGCCAGGGTAAGCACATATATTAAAGGGGTTCTTCAGTAGAGAAGTGGAAAAACCCGCAAAGACAAAGCATTGTCATTTGAATTGATAATTTCCACGTTGTTAAACTTTAGTCATAATCGATAGATGCAATGCTAACCTTTGGTATCATATAACCTGATCACCATGGTTTTCTATTTACTTTTTTCTCCCTCTTCTTCATCAAGGGCTAGAAAGTTGTTTTAATAAAAGGCCAATCCATATTAAACATGAAAATCATTCAAATAATAAGAAAGATTCCCAGCATTTACCTTGAATTCAATTTTGTCCTGTGCTGTATAAGTTTCCTTTGTTGATATATGATGATAACGATAATAACTGTAACAATGAGAGTAATAATAATAATAATAATAATAATAATAATAATAATAATATTGATATTTGTAGTAGTAGTAGTAGCAGTAGTAGTAGTAGTAATAATAATAATAATAATAACAATAATAATAATAATAATAATAATAATAATAATAATAATAATAATAATAATAATAAAAACAATGATAAAAAAAAAATAATTAAAATAATACTGACAATAACAGTTGTGAGAAATAAAAATTAGAGAATAATGGTGCGTAGCTGTATCAAGGTTCCCAAATGCTGTCTTCCTTTTGAAAATTGTAAAGGTTGAAAAAGGGAGGACAGCAACGGGTAACTGTGATAGAGCTAAGCATCATTATTCTATCATTTTCATTTCTCAGAATCACTGTGCATTTATTCCCAAAAGAGTCGCCAAACTTGTTTGCATTTGACTATTTAAATATATATATATATATATATATATATATATATATATATATATATATATATATATATACAGTGCGAGTCTGAAAAATGTCACACTTTTTAAAGTGAGTATTGTTTTAAAAATGTGGGATTGGCAGAATGTTTTTAGCATGAAGGGATAGAGCATATATTCCTTTGTTACTTTGTAAAATCTATTTCAGTTTTGCTGTTACAGTTGAGCGCACAACAGCAATTGTTTGAAAGAGAGTCAAAACCCATTTGCGCCAAGTGGCATGATAACAGTGCCTTGTCTGATTTGGAACAAATCAATTATAATTAAAAAAGGCTTTCTTGCTCATTGGGCAGTGAATCCAAATCCGGCAAGGCACTGTTAATGTTGGCGCAAATGGGTTTTCACCCCTACACATTAATTGGCTCATATCCAGTAAATTCATTAATGATTCTCCACAAATGTGGTATCAAATAAAAGGGGAAGAGTTAATCTGTCTTACGGTGGTACACGAATTATGATATATGCTATTTGTAATATAAGCATTTTAAAAAGTGTGACATTTTTTCTGACTCGCACTGTATATACATATATATATATATATATATATATATATATATATATATATACCTAAATCCTACTTAGGGAGAATTTTTATGCTAAATAATCAACGGAAGGGGGAACTCGACGTCAAAGGGAATATTTGGATTCGCCTCAACGTTTCCAAGCTGAAATTCTCAATGGCTGGGGTTCAACACAATGTTTAAAATCTACTTAAGTAGAGGGCAGTATTCAATCTTACTTCCTACAAACCTTGAGTCAAATCAGGTCAAAAATAATCTGGCATTATAATCGTGAATGAAATTGTGTCTATATACCATGTGGAGGAAAACTGGTTGTTTAGGCGAATTGATGTATATCCTGATAATCTTTGCAGAATCGGGTATATATCAGCATTATCTATCTATGTAAATTTTACTCCATCCATCACCTACGTTATCCCAAAACTTCATTACAATATACAAACTGTATAAAAAATGAATGCTTTTGATCCTAAAATGTGCCCCTGATTTTTTGAAAACTGTAACATATCTCTGAATGTTTCGCTGATATGATAAGCGTACAACTGTACAGCGTTAGCATGTAGTGTGAACGAGAACAGCGAAAAGCGCATGCGGCCAGTACAGTGCAGCGCGCGCGGTGCCTATGCGCTAGCGGTGCCTGCGTGCTGCAGCTGGCCCGGAGCGCGCCGCGCCGGTCCGGCCGGTCGCGGGCGGCGCGGCGCGGCAAGCGCAAGCGTTAAGCGTTACTCGCTGCTATTGTAACGTTAGAATGTAAACGAAGCTATGTACAGGACATCAACTTCAAGATCAAGAGAAAAAGCCGAGAATGTTGCTAAACGCTACGTCCAGGCTGGCCAAGATCCTGGATATATTGCCGAAAAATGGATCAATTCTACTAAAGGTGGGCTAATTAAGAGTTAAAGTGTATGACTATGCGGTATGATTCAATGAGCGAGTGACTCAATGAGCGACTGATTTGCTACTTGCTATTATAGTATAGTATTAAATAACAATAAAAGTAACGTTAGAACTAACGTGAGAGGGGTCTAAAATGCCGACATAGTCGGTAGCTCATTTAAGGGTAAAAAAGTAAACGTTCTATAATGTCTACCGATCTACACCTACGTCTACGGTAGACCTTTTAAGTTTAACAATTGAACGAATTGCCCTAGGCCTAACGTTAGTCAAACATGTCAAACAGTGAATAGGCCTAACGTTAGGCTATTGGGCTAAGCCCTGCCCCTAGAACATGAGATCATGATCCAGACTAAAAGTAAAATCTAGCCTCGGCTAGACCTCAACAGTGAGATCTAACTAGCTAACGTTAAACATTAAACATTAAAAGTTTAAAGTGACTAATTATTTAGACTTAAGTTTATTAGGAATAACTTGAATCTAACTTTTAACGAAGGCCTGAATTCTCGAAAGTGGACTCAAGGAAGCATGGCCTCCACTAGCGTACTGAAGCCTGAAAGGGGGGGGGGGGGGAGGGGCACAGGCCCCACCCCCAAATAAATTTTGACCATGGGTTTTTTAATAATGTGACATTACCTATTATTATTAAAGCCAAATCTACCAAACATTTTGTAGAAAGTAAAAAATTTCTAATTTTCCTGGCAAAATTGAGCTTTTTTGCTATTGTTTATGGGATTTTTGCTCGCTCACTTTGTTCGCTCACAACTTTTTGCAAAACTTAGTTTTCATGGCAAATCATGTTTTTTCATTACTTTTATTTCTAAAACTTTTAGCTCGCTCGCTTCCGTTGCTTGCACAACACAGAATGCACTGCTATCATTGACTGAAAAAAATGGGGATCAGCCCCCTCAAAATTTTTGGCTCATTACGCCACTGATGGCCTCACAACTGTTGGCTTATGAATATTGCCTCATTGGGTGCATGATATGCTTATCAGTGCCTATAATATCATAACTCCAGGTAGCCAATTGCCTATATGTTATCTTTACATAATCTATGCTACAGTAACTCTTACAGACAGGATAGTCTCATGGAAGCAAGCTGTACAATTAAGAAGTTCTAGTGGAGTCTGATTAATAATAGTGTCTTGATGGCAGAAAATCTACTCAGAAGTGCCCTTGAAGAACCAGCCGTTACATGTACATGTAGCAAACTACAACACAGTTGGACTTTATTGCAAATCAGAGAGGAGCTCAAATCAAATCAAACAGCCATAGATTTGTCAAGATTCTAGATTCGTGATTTTACTGGTTTGTTGTTTGATGGTTATTTTTTTTTTTGCTTTTATTTTATCATACTTATTTCCAGCTTGTATTTTAAGTATTTGTAACTTCATATCTACTAAAGATATTTTTCAGGACCCCCTCCCCCCCTCATCTCTATTGCAACCTTGTTAATGCTTGCCTGAATAAATGAATACACATCAAACTCTAATGAAGTCATATTTTAACATTTGTATTTTTCATTGTCAGGTCGTGGTGTAGTGGCCACTAGGCATATTGAAAGGGGGGAATTCATCACCGAATATGCAGGTCAACTCATTACAGAACAAGAACTGGAAAGGAGGGAAAAACAAGTAGAAAGTGTGTTCCGATATGAATTTGCTTGGAGAGGAAAAAAACTATGGTAAGTTTTCAACCAAACTTTATGAAAGTCATCATTAAGAGAATGGACTTCAAATTGGATTTGTCACTCCTAAGGGGGGGGGGGGGGGGGGTGGGAGGGGTTAGGGGCAAAGCCCTTGTACCAATTACTTCATGTTTATCAGGAATCTTTGCTACACCAAGGCATGCCAGAGCCCAGTATATTGAGTGCTTATGTGTACGGATAATGAAATATATTTCTTCATTGACCACCCCCCCCCCCCCCCTCTCTCTCTTCCGGGTCACGCCATTTGCCCAAGGGCATAGTACAAGTTGAGGGGCTCTCCTCATATTACAGAACATATTTGTGACAGTGGTGTAGACAGGTCCTCCATCCTGGGGGAATGATTCAGCAATTTGAGGAGAGATATTCCTTATAATGCGAGCGAGAAAAAAACAAATCTCTTTTATCAATAACAATTTTATATTCATATTTTTTTTAAATTATGTTTTATTAATTTTCCAATCACAACAGATCACAATATTAGCAAATACATGTATTGAAAATGATTCTGAAAAAAAAAATAAAAAAAAAAAATCACAGGATTTTATATTCATAATGATATTAATGGTAATAATAGGAGAAAAAATAATAACTATAAGAATAATACTGAATTTATGATATAAAAACGAATTATTACCCCCCCCCCCCAAAAAAAAGTAGTATTTCTATCTTGAAACCTGGGGGATGATTGTACACAGCATCCCCCCCACCTTAAATTTTTTTTTTGGGTGCATCCCCCATCCCCCCTGTTGATTAATGCCCCTGATTTTTGACCTCTCCATTATTACAAAATGCATGACCCTATTCTAACCAAACTTAGAAATCGTCTGTACAGGATGGACTTAATCATTGGGGGGGGGGGGGGGGGGGGAGACATATCATCCCTCATGGGTGTCAGGAGCATAGCTCCCCCCTACCCCCTCATACCAAATGGCCAGGGGAAGGGGGGGGGGCTTGATGGGTAAAATCATACTAAAATGCATGTTCAGCCTCTGTCTGTAGGGTTCATTACAGGATTTAAATCACACTAATTGAGAATGAGCAATCATTAGCGAAAGCAACTCTAGTGTAAATCATGTGGGGCCATCTTACATGTACATGCATCCAACCCGGGCATCAGGGCAACTGAGGTAATAGTTTATTTTCTTGCTTGAAATGCTAAACTTGGCAGGAATGATCATTAGGAGAAGCAGTTTTAAAGCTGATAAAGTGGGGCATCAGGACCTTCTTCCTCAACTCCATTGGGTGTGGGGGGGGGGGGGGGGGGGGAGTTGTTTAGCCAAAGAAAAAATAAAACCTTTGAAAACTTATCTAAAGTTTTTGGCTCAATTGATTGTTACCATACAGTACATAGAGGGACTTATTCTATTCATAGAGGAATATTTCCCCCCCCCCTCCTTGCTTTGAAAGGAAGGCAGATGCGTGTTCAAGTGAGCACCAAGCCCCTGGGGTTCTTGTAGTAAACCACAGCATTTGAGGTCAATTATTTCATCAAATTTGTGTCACCTGATCGAGATCAATGACTGATTCTGTGCAATATGAGACTAATTTGTTTTTGTGCCTTTTTTTTTTTCTTGCGTGAACAACATTCAGAAAGATACAATGTGATCACTTTCCCTGTCTGTGCATGTGCAAGGCCTTGAGAGTTCATTTTTTTTTTTCTGAATTCAGAGATTTTTGTCCAACGAATATCCCTAGTTTCATTCTTTTTAAAATTTCAAACGCATTAAACAGTGTTACTATGCATTGTTTCCAAGTATTTCAGAATTTCAGATATGTTCACACCCAATTTACATGTATGTGTTTTTCTATTCGTGTGGGCCCATATTCATAAAACCCTGCTAAGCTAGTTGGCAACTAAAATGCTCCTAAGTTGTCAACTAGGCACTAGTAGGTATTCATAAAACCCTACTAAGTCATAGTTGGCAACTAAGCCCTATTCATAATGCCTAGTTGGCAAGTAAATCGTCTCTAGTTGTCAACTAAATCTACCCTAGTTGGCAACTAGACCGAAATGCATATTCATTAGCTTAGTTGGCAACTAAATTTCATTGAAAAGTTAGAGTTGATGTAGAGTACCTCTAAATCACTAGTTGGCAACTAAGCGTTATACATCGCTAATTGTCAGGGGAATGACATGGTCCGAAATTACATGGAAGAGAAGTGATTCGCGGGAGAAATGAAGAGGGTAGATTTTGAGAGAAATAGGGATCACACGTACCTTCAGGCGTGGTTCCACGGGGGGGGGGGGGGGGGGGGGGGGCTCAATTGACGACAAAGGTGCAATTTGCTTCAAGCCCCCAATAGCCCCCCCCCCCCCCAGAAAAAAAAGTTGATCCTCTAGAAGCGCGCCTGCATACATTATGCAGATTTTCTAAAGTGCTGTAGATTTTCCCCAAGAAAATGACGTTATCTAACATTATATGAATTATGATTTACGTCATAAATAGCATTACCACAAAAGGGAAAATAAATCATTGTTTCAGTCATTCTGCAAAAATTAAATTTTGTACTTGCCTCCCTCCCCATAAAGAATACAATAGTGTGTCATGTGACTTTTTGCACTTTGCATTTTCCTTACAGATTTGTTTGTCAGTGTTTGTCATGGATATAATAGGCCTACTAGTATTTTGACAAGAAGACACCCATGGGTGGATATGTGTGAGGAATAATATCCTTAAAGCACTTGAAGCCTTCTGAAAAAAAAAAAAAGAGGAAGAGAATGTGGAAGAAAGGTATAAAGAGGGATGCAGAAAAAAAACCTTAGAAAATTAAAAGAAATATACACTACAGAGAAAGAGAAAACGAGCGAATGACAGAGAATAAGGAAAGTATGAAAGACGAAGTTTAACACCAGTCATGAGGGATAACTATTAAAATCATCAAACCCCACAAATGTATTTAAGTAAAGGGCATCGATTAGTGGCCGTTAATGTTTGGGAAATAAAACTCGTGCTCTGTGGAAACTGGCCTGGCAAAGTATACAATCTACACATTTTTTTTTCCTTTCCATCAAATCTATTCTAACCGAGAGCACAGCAGTCAATTCTCTAGTTGGCATTTAAATCTTCCCATGAATACTGATTTAGATGGCAAACTGGACTTAAAAGACTGTCAGTGCTGCACAAAGGATTACGTAAATTAACTTTACAAAGCCATGTACTCTGTATTCATTAATTCCACCAAAGCCGACTCCACCAGACAATGCCAGAAGGCAAACAATGGCTAGTTACCAACTAGCTGAGCGACATAGTTGGCAACTAGGGGGATTTAGTTGCCTACTAGGGGTTTTAGTTGCCAACTAGGGCTTAGTTGGCAACTAGCTTAGCAGGGTTTTATGAATATGGGCCCTGGTTGTTTGTGATTGGTGGCACCGAGTGGGGGGGGGGGGGGCAGTGAGAAAATTTGTTGATGAGCATGGGGTGCAGCAAATGGCAAGACTTGCTTTCTGCCCAGATACAAACCCTATCATAACAGCTAGGGATGTCTCAGGCCAAACCATTATTGAAATGGACAGTATTCCTTAATATTCCTAAAATACAGCCTAAGCTTGATTTTGCAGTATATACATCAAAGTTCAAAGTTCATGGATGTATAGCTCATTAAACAAAACTAGCTAACACTATCCATCAAATATATCAAAGGTAAAAGCTACTTGTAAGTCATGGCTGTGTAAGCAAAAAAAAAAAAAAAGGTTTTTATTCAATAACTTAGTAATATATCTGGGAGTTAATGAAATTTTATTAGATATGATGGTACATATGGTATCAAAATAAAACGATTTCGGACTACGTGCGTCAAAGGTCATAGCTCGTTCAATATGTGAGAATAGGTTTTTGTTGAATAATTTTAGTGATGTTTTAGGGATTTTAATAAAATTCTATATAAAATTACGAAGGTACAGTTCAAAGTACATTGCTTATTGAATATGAAAAAATAGGTTTTTTTTTTTTTTTCAAAAAATGTTTGTGAATTTTTGATGCAAGAGGACATCAAAATAAAAAGAAAAAGAAATGGGAACTATAGCATCTTTTCTTTCTGCACCAAAATATAGGAATATTGTGAAGGATCAATACATGTACTTTAATAGGCAAACGCTTGTGATTGCATCTTTTTTTTTTTTTTCACTGTACCCATGTCTTTTATATCCTGACAGTAGTAGTTGTATCAAAATCTCTCATTAATAGTTAATAGTACAGCATAGCAAAGTCACACGCAAAGTATTTTGCTAACTATAATTGTAGACCTGCATACTTTATACATGGCTATTCCTGCTTGTAAATTTTAGATATTATTTCAACTTGTATCTGACGAAGTGGTTCAAATAATGATTTGTTTTCTTTCTTATTGGTTTAAATACAGTGTGGATGCAAGTGAGGAAAATACCAGGCTCGGCAGGCTTTTGAATCATGGAGAAACAGATGCTGAGAGAAACTGTAGGGTGAAGGTCGTAGCTGTTCAAAATGTGCCTCATTTATGCATATTTAGTACAAGGTTAGTGCCTCGACCAACTCTAATGTGTTAGTACATGTATTTTAGTGGATGGGTCTTTCCAATAAGTTGGGAACAGGGATGGTGTCCCCAGTAACCTTGGTATTGGCCAAAGCTGTCATAAATTCAAAAATTCATGTTGAACATTTCCTAATATTGCATATTTTTCAGAGATTTTACACAAATGTATGACAAATCAAAGCATTAATATAGGAAGGTGCTGCTTGGTTGTCAAGAAATGGTTTTCCTGTACTTTAGTTTACCGATGTTACAAAGACACCATGTCACAATTTGGGGTCCCAACTTTTTGGAAAGACCCATATGTAGAATACATGTATGTGTTTAGTTCATTTTAATATCCATTTTATTAATTTATATTTTTTTTTTTTTATTTTAACTGAAAATAAATCAGGCAAAGGAGATAGGACAGGTCAATATGAATGGAAACTGTAGGAAAAAATTGAAGATCACAAAAAGACTGAAGAAAACAACATGAAGAGCTTACCCCTGTCACTCAAAGATCAGTTGTTCAGCATGCTAACAGGAAGACCATTTATATTGTATGGAATGTTTACTCTTTGAAACCTTTATTCTGGATAAATTCCTGGGAAAGTATGTGAGTGTACGTGTGTGTTGAGAAATAACAATAAAAAAGAAAAAATAATAAATATGAGGGCAAAGGTCTTGGGTCATAATGTACATGAAAAGTTCTCATATTCTCACCTGTTAAATTATGTTAAATTTATGACAATCTGAACACAACAGAAAAAGTAATCCCCCCCCCCCTCCCATTTCAAAATGCCTGAACTTTTGAATAAAATGGTTTTGAGTAAAATAATTTGGTAGGAGTATTCCTACACTAATGTACCAACTTTTGAGTTTAAAAATGTGATTAACATATCAGGCCATGCATGATTGAGCATGCATAAAGGCCAAAAGTGTCACTTTTCAAAAGTCATATGAATCATTTTCATGCGAAAATAAAAGTGAATAATAGCATTCTTTTCTTTCTTTATCACGTGTATCACATCATTGATGTGGTAGTTTTTTATTTCAAAATTTTAGAAAAATTGATTTAAAAAAAAAATTAAGATCACTGAACCATATAAAAAAAAATGTGAGGCACTGAAGGTGTTTGGATTGATGTAATGGCATTAAGCGATAGTGGATTAACATAAATCATACTTGTTTATTCATCAGAATCAGAATTTGTCATTATTATGAATCATTAATCTAAAAAAAAAATACCCATTGTGATTTTTTAATTTGACATTTTGGCTTTGTTATGAGCTCACTCATGCATGGATTAATGGATCTCATCAAACATCTCCACATGATAGTTAGTTGATGAATGAAGGAACACTCCTGCCAAATTATTTTGCTCAAAACCAAATCATTAAAAAGTTATGGAATTTTGAAAAAAAAATGGGAATTATTTTTTTGTTTTGTTTATGCTCTATTTACCTATATTTGTAATTATTTCCATTTCACTTTGATTTTCACAGCAAGAGCAGAAATCAGGACATTTAAAAGGCGATATCCAGCCTTCAGGCACGATACACAAACAATAGCGACCAAAATGATGAATGAACTGAGGAAGAGCCGAAAAGTTTCAGAAGAAAGAATCAAACGACTTGGGATTAAAAAATCTTGAGGTCATAAAACTACTATATGTTTGGTTTTATTTTTGTTTTTGTTTATTCTTTGTTTGTACTTTGTGTATGATTTAGGCGCTGGTAACAAAGCAGGCGTGCATACATTGCAAGAATTTATGTTATTATGGGCCTTAAATTTGATGGAATTGGCCTGTCTTCGAATGTTCTGGAAATTAAGATGGCTAGGGTATGACATCACCACCCCCTTTTTTAATTGAGCATTTCATAGTTCCTAAAAAGGTTCACTTCATAGACTTATTCATTACATGACTGTCTGTTGTTTCAAATAGTCTTGCTTGCCAAAAAGCTGATACTAGCTTTTAAAATCCTTAAAATCAGTACATACATGCAACCATACATGGTAGCTAGGGGTACTAGGCTTTTGTTAGTGTAAGCATGGATGAAGTTAGTTGTTTGGATTCATTTCAGGTGACTTCTGTTCATAAGATCAAGTACAATACCTTATATTGCATGCTCACTGAAGTTTTGTCTGTGTTCTTCAATACTTACAAAATGATTGACCAGAGTGAATGTGAAGAACTGGAATGGAAATCATTTGATAAGTAATTGTCTCATATATATATATATATATATATATATCTTACAATCTTACTATTTTTGTTAAAATGTGGCAGCTAGTTCATGTATTTGTAGAATGAGTTGGACACTTTAAGGAGAAATTCATGCCATCTCTCCCTTGTCAGCACCCCCCCCCCCTTCTCTGCTGTACTAGTGTAGCCAGAATTACACCCCAGAAACTTCAAAATATTGAGAAACAAAGTTTACTTCCATATAGATTGCAGTTTGTTTTTTTTATACAAAACATAACAATTCATGACAAGACTACAAAAATTTTGCAAAATGTTTATTACATGCATTGCTTCTTATAACATATAGCAGTAATTATGTATTTCTTATTACCAAATATACATTTGTGTGTTTATTGTTCCAATACGAAGTTGGACACTTATGACAAAGGTTCAGAATGTTTGCCCATTGTTATTACATGCAGTGTTCGTTATCATTTTTCAACAATTATGCTTTACCTGATATACATTTTGTTTGTTTATTGTTTTAATTAAAAGATAGGACAATTATAATTACAATAATTACAATGTGTGTGATAAAGCTCATTTTTAATACATGCAGTGGTTTTTATTGCTACATAGAATGATAGAGCATCAATACAATGCTTTGTACACACAGTTTCCCTAAATGTCACATAAAGTGTAGATAATGTCTATACATGTAAATCATGACAATAAGTAAATGAATGTGAAATTGAAAGGAAATGTTTTCAAGAACTTAGATTTGTATGGTGACTTGCATTGTTTTATCCAGATAAACATTACTTTCATAAAAGAAAGAAAATTGTAAAAGGTTTAGGTAGTTATAGTGAAAAATTTCAGAGCAGATGTAATACATAGCATTGTAACTGAAGTTTTATTTTTGTCTTCTTAATACTTCAGAAATGATCAACAAATTGACAAGATCTTATGTGTAAAACTCGAATGGGAATCATATTTGATATGCACCTGAAATATTGTACTATTACACTGTAGTAACTAGCACATGTATTTGTGAAACAAGCTGGACATGTACTAGAAGAGGACGTAGTTCATGACGTAATTATCAATAGTTTCTTTGGCATGTTTGGTGTTTCAGTACTTCCTGGATAACCAAGATTTGGCACAGTTTCTGCCTAAACTCCATTGTGAATTGTTAGTTATTACACTGTGTATCAGTGGATGTTTTCACACTGTGATGAATTACTGGTTTCATGTTCTAAAGAATGTTATTTCCAGTGAGAAGTACATTTTTACAGGAGGGAGATTTCGAACGAAATTAAAAAAAAATGAAAAACAGAATACTAAGTTTTAGTAATGTACTGTCATGCCCCAATTTCAAATTGATTGCTAAAGGTCAATTCTAACATGAAGATGTGTATCATATCAGTCTATAAGTTAGTTGATCATTTGAGTGAGAGGCAGCTTTACATAACAATAGACTGCAAGGAATTGGGATTGATTAAGTTTCTTATCCTGCTTATGGGAAATTGTTTAATTCACCTTGGGTTGGGATATAATGAAAATGATGACTGAGATGTGAAAAACCAAAGAAAAAGCAAATGACGTGGGATAAAATCTTGAGGTCCTAAAGTGAATAATCATCAGTAACACATGGTGATTTGTTTCTGTATTAATTAAATCACTGGGCCATGTCACGACTGTGAGGCTAAAAAGTTATATTAACAGAATATTGAAATACATGTTAAACTATTTACTAAAATGATACCTAGCTTCAGTTTGTATATATTTATGACATTATAATTTTCAATGTTTCACAATATTAAATTTTGGAATTTGCTCTTCAAAGAGTTTCATTGTTTTAAATTAATTTTTCAAAATTTTCAATTTTTAAATGTTCAATTTTGGAATTGGCTCTATAAAATTTTCATTGTTTTAGGTCTTTTCCTTTAATAAAACCTGTCAGATGAAGATATGGATATATATGTTGGACGTTACAGAATAAAGTTAAGCTGTAGTTAAGACGAAGAATGCCATTTTCAGTGAGGAATACATTGTTGACAGTAAAAGTTTCTGACAAAATAACGTACATGTAGCACATGTATTTGTGAAATAAGTTGGACATTTACTAGAAGAGGACGTAGTTCATGACATAATTTAATATCAATAGTTTCTTTGGCATGTTTGATGTTAAAGTACTTCATGGATAATCCAGGTTTGGCGAAGTTTTATGCCTGAACTCCATTGCGAATTGTTAATTATTACACTGTGTATCAGTGGATGTTTTCACATTGTGATAAATAAAGGGTTTTAATTAAAATTCACTTAAACAGGTGCACTTCTGTCCTCATATGATATTTCTTGGTGTTAGTTTCACAACTTGATTTTAATAAGTCATGAAGTAAGTGATGTGTTTGCCTATAATCATGGACACAGTCTATCTCTTTATTTGTTGGGGGGCACCACACTAACACTTCATGCTGTAATTAAAGATGAAGAGGAGGGAGAGTGTGTAAGAATCTCACTAAATTGTGTTTCAGGGTAAAATGTTCTTCCATATGAAGAAAAAGTTCAAAATAATTGTCCACGTTATCTCAAGTTGCACTATTTACTTTTTTTTCCTGGAATTTTAGCTCCCTATGGTGGCACAATTGTTGCCGCTGCACTTTTTTTGCAAGGGGGGGGGGGGGGTGTCACAGCACAAATTTCGTCTGCTGCACCAAGCTGATTAACTTTTAATCTGTCTAAAGCCCTGAGTCAAGAAATTACATACTTTAATGTTATTCATGCATGGGTTTGTTTTGAGGTAGGGATGTGTGTGGGGGTGTATGTGTGTGAGAGGGATGAGGGATGTGAATAGGTGCATGTATGTGTTGGGAGGGGGCATGTCAATTTACACCAAATTTACATCAAATTTCAAAAGACAAGCTGTTCTGGCACTCAAAATATCTAATAAAAAAGCCTAGTGAATTTCTCTCCCTCCCCTTTTCACTCTCTCTCTCTCTCTTTCTCTTCTCTTTCTCTCTCTTCTATCTCTCTATACTATACATCTGTGTGTCTCTCTCTCATTCTCTCCCTCTTCTATCTCTCTACACTATAGCTCTGTGTCCGTTTACATCTCTCATTCTCTCTCTCTCTCCCTTCTATCTCTCTATACTATACATCTGTGTCTCTTTATCTCTCATTCTCTCTCTCTTTCATACAGAGGACTGAATTTACATGAACTAACGATGCATGGACAATATTTTAATGTCATAATGTGATGGAAAGGAGAACTCATGTACTTACAAAAAGAAATGTGACGAAAAGGGGAACTGCATGTACTTTACAAAGGGAAATATATTGATATATGTGACGAAAAGGGGAATTGCATATACTTACAAAGGGAAATATATTGATATATGTGACGAAAAGGGGAATTGCATATACTTACAGAGGGAGATAATATATTGATATATGTGACGAAAAGGGGAACTGCATGTACTTTACAAAGGGAAATATATTGATATATGTGACGAAAAGGGGAATTGCATATACTGACAAAGAGAGATAATATATGCTATATAAAACGGAAAGGGGAACTGCATGTACATAAGGGCATTTTACACCTTCACGGATCGTAACACGGATCACCCTGGATCGCCATCCGTGGTGGACATAGAGTTTTTTTTCCCCTCATGCCCCAGTCACATAATGCTCTGCGTCCGGCGTTGCGTCCGGCGTTGCGTTCAAAAAGTCAGTCATTTTCTATGGACTTTTTGGACGCAACGCCGGACGCAGAGCATCTATGTGACTGGGGCATTAATTGTACAGACGGAGTAAATACGGTCCCAACTGGGTATTTATACAGATGAGTGAGGTGTTTACACGGATACGTAAGGTATCAATACGGATCTTGCCCTAGAGATTCCCGGAGCGAACACGGATACGTAAGGTATCAATACGGATCTTGCCCTAGAGATTCCCGGAGCGAACACGGACCTAACGGTATACGGGTGCAACTAGGTCCTTACACGGTCTGCTCAGGGCGGTTCACGGTCTCTACTGGGATTTGTTTGCAGTTTGCAGTTTGCCGTTGCACCAAGGATAATGCCGGATGAGTGCCCGGTGCATACACGGTGATGCCCGGACTTAACAAGGAAGACCCCGGAACGGCGATCCGGGGTGATCCGTGTTAGATCCGTGAATTTGTAGAAGGCCCGGAGAAGGCCCTTTACAAAGGGAAATATATTGATGATAATGTGACGAAAAGGGGAATTGCATATACTTACAAAGGGAAATATGATGCTATATATTACGAAAAGGGGAACTGCATGTAGTTACAAAGGGAAATATATTGATGATAATGTTACAAAAATGGGAATCGCATATACTTACAAAGGGAAATAGATGCTATAGGGCCTATATTACGAAAAGGGGAACTGCATGTTGATACAAAGGGAAATATATTGATGATGTATGTGACGAAAAGGGGAATCGCATACTTACAAAGTGAAATATATTGATGTTATATATTACGAAAAGGGGAACTGCATGTTAATACAAAGGGAAATATATTGATTGATATATGTGACGAAAAGGGGAACTGCATGTTGATACAAAGGGAAATATATTGATGATATATATCACGGAAAGGGGAATTGCATGTACTTACAAAGGGAAATATATTGATGATATATGTGACGAAAAGGGGAACTGCATGTTGATACAAGGGGAAATATATTGATAATATATGTGACGAAAAGGGGAACTGCATGTTGATAAAAAGGGAAATATATTGATGCTATATGTGACGAAAAGGGGAATTGCATGTACTTACAAAGGGAAATATATTGATGATGTATGTGACGAAAAAGGGAATCGCATACTTACAAAGTGAAATATATTGATGTTATATATTACGAAAAGGGGAACTGCATGTACTTACAAAAGGAAATATATTAATGCTATATGTGACGAAAAGGGGAACTGCATGTACTTAGAAAGAGAAATATTTTGATGATATATATCACGGAAAGGGGAAGTGCATGTACTTACAAAGGGAAATGAATTGATGTTATATGTGGCGGAAGGGGGAAATTATGTACATTTTCTAACAATGCCGGGCAAGAAATATTGATATTTTGTGACAGTATTTTTCTAGCCCTCGCTCGGTCTGCTCAAGTTCGCAAACTCAAGCTGAGATTCTGATCATCTAATTCTACAGTAAAATGACTTTTTACCTATAAGTTATAAAGGCAATTATTCGGTTTGAATGATTCATTTGGATTCATTGCTATTATAACCCCACAGAATACAAGTAGGCTACTACAGAATACTAAGGGGACAACACTGCCATGGTTGTTACACACTTCTTGGTACAGATGTGCTGCATTATATTCTCAAGAAATACTTCTTTTTATGTTTTTTGTCAGATCATAAAATGTACTTATTCACTTCTTTGTGAAATATATACAGCCCAGTTGATAAGGCGAAGGAGCCGACTTTACAGATACAGAAAGGAGAAGGCCCCTTCTGTTCATTTTGGGGTAAAAATACCTTATGGCGAATTTTTGAGGGGGCTAAAAACTGTATATTCCAATATAAACGTGGAGGCAGAAGAACTACATCCTCACCTTTTTTACTACCTCCGATTATACAGAAATATTTTATTAAAATCAAAATTTACCCCTGCATAATCTAATTAATGTGAATTAGATAAAATTCCCCTTTGCGTACAATTTTTGAGCATTCGCCCTTTGGTTGAATCTAGGAATATATATATATATATATATATATATATATATATATGCGTGTGTGTGCCTTATGGAAAGAAAAAAAAAAGGAGAAAGTGTGATTATGGAACAGATGAAGAAGGTCACTCGTTAATTGACCACCTTTCGGCAAAGATCTTCTTCAGGATTTATTCGACATGACCAATTGATTAAGCAAATGAATCCTGAGGAAGGCTATTTTTATAGTCGATTTGACGCCTCCACGTGGTCTATAGCGAACCTCGAAATGTTCTTTTTTTAAATTTATGATCTTATGTGGTCTTAGAACAATTTCCCCTTTGTTGCCCAAACGGCTACTTTTAACGATTTGCATAATTTGCACAAATGATAATAATAATAACAACAAAAAATAAATTAATAATAACAATAAAAAATGGCGCCTAGTAGCCATGTCAAAACCCAACTATTGAGTTACATGTCACATACTCGTTTGCTATACCTGTATGAGGGGGTAGGGGAGTAGAATTCATTTCCTAATGCAATTTTGCAATTTAAGTTGAAATAAAAGTCAAATTGTTATCTGTCGACATGTGTTGCATTTTTATATATAGTTATAGGCCTAACATCAAATGAGCGGGGTTTGGGGCGAAATAAAAGTCAAATTGTTATCTGTCGACATGTGTTGCATTTTTATATATAGTTATAGGCCTAATATTAAATGAGCGGGGTTTGGGGCGTGTAGAAATAATATAATTTATTAAAATAATAATACGATCAGTATACAAATGAAGCACAGGGTTGAGTGGGTCGGTAGGAATTGTTGGCACAAGGTAACTTTGGCGATGGTTTTAACACTAAAAAAAAAAAAAAAAAAAAAAAGCTGCGCATCATCTGTTTTATAGAATGGTCGTGGAAATAAATTTTAAAAAATAGAATTTAAAAAATCACCGGAATAATGAGATTGATTTACCGGACGCATGAGAAGGAAAAAAAAAAAACTTATACAAGGCATTGCTTTATGCTTGAACTGGTAAATCACTTTCATGCATTAGATTTTATAAATTTAATAAAACCTATAGAGAGCTGAAAATCTGGCTACTTTACGTTAAATTTCAGAATTTCAGTTTTCTATAAGTGTTGGAGTCTTAACCCTATTAACATGATTAAGCTTACTAGGTCTACTGTCAACTTTCTTCTTTCTTTTTTTAAAAGAATCTACATAGTGCATGGGTCGCGGAACCGGGGGGGGGGGAGGGGAGGGGGCAACACTTTTTTGAGTAGACACGTAAAAAAAAAAAAATCCCCCCTCTTTTTCAAGGAAGAAATAATTTCTAGTAATATAAAAGACTGTTATTGTAATGAGAATTCCTATAAAATGCAGGTAAAATGCTAAAGATATGATTTGAATGTCCCGATATTTCCGATTTTATATATCAAAATCTCTCATCCATGTCCATTACTAACATGTTTTCCATTGGTACACATGGGCAATACATCCCCGCCTCTTTAATGCACAGTTAATGCAAAATCTGGGCCTAATAAAGCATGGTATTATCAACAAAGTGTGGAAAACAAGCTCAGATATTTCCACGTGACTTCTCGGGACTGTACATCATTCTCTAAAATTACAGTCTATCTATCACATCTTATACAAGTTCATGAGTCTTCCTTCAGGATTCGGAATGACGCAGTTTTAGGATTATTTAAAATCAGGCGCTGTGAGGTGGGGGAGTGGGTACAGTGTCCCCCGTATTTCAGGAATTTGGGTATCCTAGAAGTTCCCCCTTTTACATAGATAACTTTAGATAAGTGCTCCCTTTCATATAAATTCCTGCCAGTTCCACAATCTTAAAATTTGATTTTATTACCATTGATAATTGCCAGAGGCCTACTGAAATCTGAGAGGTGCCCCTTCTTCCTTGACAACTGTCCCTTTTCCTTAGTAAGAAGTGCCCTTTCCCCATTTATAGGTATCCTTTATATTATAATACGTTCCCTTTTTCCAATCTTATGATTGCCCCTTTTCTTTCTGATAAGTGCTCCCTTTATTTTATTTTTTATAAACGAGCCTCTTCCCTTTTCATCTCTCATAAAACTCCTAATAAAATCTTTCCTTCGACAATTTCCTTTTAAATTATTTGCATCAAATGTACCTATTTATATCTTTCAATAACTGCCTTTTTTCCATTCTCACTTTTCAGATACAAGAATTACCCCCTTTCCGTCTGATAAGTGTATCTTTACCTGTGGCCATATCCTCTATTCAAATTTGAGAGGTGCCCGTTCTAATTCGACAAGTTCCCCTTCCACCTTCTGTTAAATGACACATGACATCTCTGATGAGTGCCCCTTTACACCTCTGATAAGTTTTCTTAATTCGTTTGGAAAAGGGCTCCTTTTATTTCTAAGAAGTACAATTATTTCTGTTAAGAGCCCCTCTTTTTTTATAAAAAACAAACAAATACAACACCCATTTTCCATTCTCATAAGTTTTCTGGTCGAAAAGGAGGGGGGGGCACAATCACAAATATGGGGGGGGCACAATGCATTGTTTTCCCTCAAAAGGGGGGGGGCACGGGCCGGGATTGCCCTCCCCCTAAATCCGCAACTGATTGATAAGGGCCCCTTTTTTCTTGCTCCATGATTTGTGCCCCTAATTTATAGGATTTATAGCAACTTTACTTTAATTTTGTCAAAGCTTGCTCGCTACGCTCGCTCACATTTATATTTGATATAGTTGTGTTTACTTATTAGAGGTTTTTTCAGTCTCTCATGCCGAGACTGTGTTTAAACACCTTTCATAACTTTTTTTTCTCTTTATAAGATGTTGTTGATCACCATGGAGCCTCACAGATCTTTAAAAATTACTCGTTCGATTCGCTCGCTCGCGCATTAATATGTAGGTCATCAAACCCAACTGCACACTTTGATGCTTAAGTAAATTATATTAGAGCATGTAAGAGAGAAACATAATTGAAATCCTTATAAATGTCATCACAATGCAGGGTATATATATGACAATGTTTAGATATTGTATATTTTTCCCGTTGTTGGTGCCCCTTTTTTCCATAAATAGCCCCTATCGGTGCCCCTAAACTTTTGAAATCTCCCCTAAATGTTGCGATCATACTCCACACTGCTTAAACTGAATTTACGCCGGTGCATTAATGAGTGAAATCAGATCAGCCCCCCCCCCCCCCTGTCAAAAAAGCTCCGCGGCCCCTGTAGTCAAACAACTAGTTGAAGTTTGACCTAATCTAGTATCTTTATCAATTAATTTCATCAATTAAGTTATATAATTCATGCAAAGATTCTTAGAACTTCCACTCTTGCCACAACAAAGACAAAGTCTTGTCATCCCAGTGTCGCTGCAGTGGGTGCCGTCGTGAATTCATGCAGCGTACAGTGCCTGAGCTAAGCTGTGTAACGCGACAGTGCACTGGATTTCGCCATTGAGTTGTGTAGGCTATAAACCGAGAATGATGACAGCAGTGCGGGGGGGGGGGGGGGGGGAGGGACAAATGACAAATGACAAATGTGTTATTCAAGCCGCCGCAGCGTGTCCACACACTTTAAAAACATACCCTAAATGGCGTCAACGGGGTCATGACGCCATCCCAAAATATCCTAAGTGGCGTATAAATTATTTTGGTACCACGTACAATTCCCTTAATGGCGTTTAAAATAAAACTCCTATTAAGCTGGAAAACAACCAAATAACGCTTTTCGAGTACAAGTAGATAAACTTTCAGTGATATCTAAGGGATATTTAATTTGTATGCAAGCAATCCAATTCACTAATCGTTGTTATTCGTTTCAACAAAATACTCGTGATCACGAGACCACTGCTCCATTTCCCTAAACACTGTCTGATGCAAGGTTACGTGTCGTTTTTCCTAAGGTTCGTGTTTCCGAAGGTTCATAATTCGGATAGGTTCGTTATTCCGAAGATTCGTAATTCCGAAGGCTCGTTACTCCGAAGGTCCGTTATTTAGAAGGTTTCTGTTTTAGCGAAAATGAAAGAGGGTTCATAATTCCGAAGTTTCTTATTTCCAAAAATGAAATAGGGTTCATAATTCCGAAAATGAAATAGGGTTCGTAATTCCAAAAATGAAATAGAGTTCGTAATTCCGAAAATGAAATAGATTTCGTAATTACAAGAATGAAATAGGGTTCAGAATGCCGAAAATGAACTAAGGTACCGAAAAAGGACGGGGCCGAAACGACTGTGCAGCTCGCCCGCCCGCCCCCCCCCCCCTCTCTCTCTCTCTCTCTCTCTCTCCATATCAAGGGTCCAAAAAAAGGGAGAGAGATAAAAGAGGAAAGAAAACTATTACGGAATAAGAATTCTATTTCATTTTCGGAATTACGAAACCCTGTTTCATTTTCGGAACCTTGAACCCTTTTTCATTTTCGGAAACACGAGCCTTCGGAATGATGAACCCTTTTCCATTTTCGGCATTATGAACCTTCGGAATATGAACCTTAATTCATTTTCGGAATTATGAACCTTCGGATAAACGAACCTTCGGAATAACGAACCTTCGGAATATCGAACCTTCGGAATAAAGCAACAAATTTTCGGAATCATGAACCCTTTTTCATTTTCGGAATTATGAACTCCCAGGCATAGGAAAGTTGTGTTTCGGAATTATAAACCTTCGGAAATACGAACCTTCGGAAAAACGAGTGCCCCCCCCCCCCCGATGCAATGTATAAGTGAATGTTATATAAATATCATACAAATATAAACTATTTGTTAAAAATTTTTAACTTACGGCTTGTAACATACACCAAAATAACCATCGTAGAAACACCTGAAAAGCAGAATTTAAGGATTATCATAACATGCAATTTATACCCTAAATGTCGAAGACCGAATTTGGTATTTACTACTCTAAATGGCAATTTAAGCTGAAAAACATCCCCATTTTTAAGGAAAATTGTCGACGACGCCTTAAAGCTGAAAACAGACCATTTACGACACTTTTTTTAGGACGCGGTTGCGTAGCACGTAATGTGGTGAGTGACCTCCCCCCCCCCCCCCCCCCCCCGGGCAGCGTTTTTTTTTTTTTCTGTCAGGATTTGCACCACTGACAAGAGAGGGCAGTATTTAAGCGTCAAGAATCCCCTTTTTGGAGACTTTGAGAGAGGCTACAACTTTAAGACTTGTATTTTCTCAAAGTTTCACCTTACTTTATTTCAGCAAAAGAAATTTTGTCGATGATAATTTCCTAAATTCTAACCCCTTGCCGTGTCGTGTCTAGAACTAGTAGAGGGTTTTCGAATGTGTCAACGTGAACGCCATCCTAGATCCTCCCAGCTACAATGGACTGCCTTTGTTTTAACTGCAAACAAAGTAGGTGAAGCGAGGTTCACGTTTTAGAGTAGACGGCAATACGATTTTGGACGCGTTCTCGATCTGACTAGTGGACGAGGGAGAAGCCAGTGGACGGATGAGCCGTTCTTGCACAAAGCGCGGTATACAGTTAACACAAGGCAATTCATTGTAGCTGGGAGGATCTAGGACGGCGTCCACGTTGAAACATTCGAAAACCCTCTAGTGGTTCCTTCATGACGAGCACAACGTGGATCCGAATACGCCACACAAGGAACTGCGAGATTTGTTCGCTCATTTTATTATATCCGTACATTTTTTTTCATGAATATTCATGCCGACTAGTCTTGACGGAATAAACCGTATTGTCACCCATCTTGACGCTCAAATACTGCCCTCTCTCGTCGGGTGGCGCAAGTCCTGACAGAAAAAAAAAAACAAATAGCCCCTGGGCAGCAGTGCAGTGAGTCCAGATCCGATGCATTTGTTTAAGATTTTCATTCCATCTGAGTTTTATTTTAAACAGGTAGACCTGTAATCGAATTGTATTGGGCTTACCATCAGAGTCCCAAGTCAACTATCATTGACATCTGAATTTTGTTTCAATTCCTGCAATTTTCCGTCTGTAAACGGTCTAATATCGTGGCTCTCGTAGCACTTGCCATCGAAGGATATTGTTTCCTTTTTTATATCGATAGCGCATATCGCGGCTAGAATTCATGCATCCACTAAAAACAATTCAACGGTGCCCAATGGCTCTAAATAATTCAGATTGCATGGATTTCTTGACCCATTCTATAATTATGCATAGAACATACAAATAATGCACAGGTTTGAGTGGGTCGGTGGGAATTCTTTAAACAAGGTAACTTTGGCCATGGTTTTAACACACGAGGGGCAGCCAAGTGTGTTTTAGACCATGCCAAAGTTATTGCGTGTAGAATTTATAGAATTCATGCAAAGATTCTTAGAACTTAAAATCTTGCCATAACAAAGTCTTGTCATCCCATTGTCGATGCAGTGGATGCCGTCGATCGTGAATGTATGAAGTGCAATGCAGCGTACAGTGCCTCAGCTGTGAAACACGAAAATACACTGCCACTGCTGTGTGAGCGAGAACGATGACAGCAGTGCAGTGAGTCCAGATCCAATGTATTTTGTTTAAGATTTTAAATCTATCGGAGTTTTTTTTTTAAAAGGTAGACCAAAAATTGGATTTTATTGGGTTTACCATCAGAGTCCGAAGTCAATTATCATTGACATATGAATTTTGTCTCAATTCTTGCAATTTTCCGTCTGTAAACAGTCAAATATCGCGGCTCTCTCGCACTATTTCTTTTTGTTTTCAAAAGTTTTTATTTTCTCTCATAAAGAAAATTGTACATAATTTAAAACATTTCATACAATATTACAAATAATCTTCACATAAATATAACTGCTAACTGAAGTTTCACATTTCAAAACAATAGAAATAAACTTTCTTGTAAGATATAGTTGCGAATCGAAATACACATTTCAATAATAATAATATTCATATAGGTCTATTTAAGTTACTCATTTCATTCCAAAAAATAAATAATAAAAAATAAGAATTAAAATGCATTTTCGCATAAACAAATCGCAAATAAAGTTTTACATTTCGCATATCATAACTTTGCGTAAGTGTGAATGTACATTTTTTAATGAAATTGCTTTAATAGTCTTTACAAATATATATATATATATATATATATATATATATATATATATATATCACCTCCCCCCCCCCCCCCGCCCTTCCCACAACAACACAAAACAAAAAAACAAAAAAGAACAGACTAAACAACGAAAAAATAAAATCACTTACAATCTTCCACGGCTCCCAATTTCTTTAAATGGATTGAAAAGGTATCCCTTTCAATTGCAAGCTTTTCCACTCGAATTCTATTTTCAATTAATCTATCTATAATTTCTTTTGCATTTGGGGGATCTCCTTTCTCCCTCCTATGGAAAATCGTAAATTTAATCAAATCAAGATATGGTTCAGTAATTGCCCTGGTTTTATAGTGTTGTCAATTATTCCAATATGAATTTCTTTCCAAGATAATTTCTTTCCAAGATAATTTCTTCAGAATTGATAAATTAAGCCTATCAGCACATTTTCCCCAAACTTCCTTTATCTTATTACATTCAAAGAACACATGTTGATAAGTTTCTTCGAAACTTTTGCAATATGAGCACAACCCATTTACACGAAACTTAAATCGATGTAAATGATGGTTTGTATAAATAATCTTATGTAACAGTTTGAACTGGAATTCTCTCAGTTTACTTTTTAAGGTACACATGCTTGGTTGAACAAATATCTTTTCTACTTCTCAATTTGAAATATTTGTCTGTTTCTACATTCTTCTTAATTTGACTTTTATACACAATCTTTGCAGTTATTTCTTCAAATTAAAATACTTTCTACGAAAAAATACATTCTAAACTGAGGCCACAGTGAATGGACTTCCTTAAAGGTTGAACATTTGTTCCCATTCATGAGGGATTTGATAGCTTGAGTTCCTGTTATAAGCCTTTTTATCCACATTATTCTTTGTGTCTTCACAAAGAACCTAAAATTCACCATTTTGAGCCCACCCCGCTGATAATCTAAAATCACTGTACTTTTCAATTTTTATCTTTACCTCTCCACAAAAAAAAACAACATATTTCTTCAATTTCCTTATATACCCACTCTGGAACTAGCATTAATGAAGTTACATCTATAAATTTAGAATATCCATATATTTTCATTAATTGAATTTTCCCCCTTAAGGTAAGATCACGCTGTTTCCACCACGCCAATAGTTTTTTTATTTTGCTCAAAATTTCCTTAAAATTCATTTCTTCCTTGATATCTGCATGAACTGAAAAATAAATGCCTAATATTTTAAAAACATCTACTAGCTTACCAAATGGAAATGTGTGATTAGACACCTGCGACACCAAAGGCAGAATATATTTCTTGTCCGTGTTTAACTTTAATCCTGATAGTTTATAAAAGCCTTCAAAAGTATGTTCTACTTCCTTAACTGATTTGATGAAGAGTGTTATGTCATCTGTATACAACACCTGTTTCATTTCTGCATTTCCAAAACAAATTCCTCTTAACCAAGTGATAATTTCTAATCATATGAGCTACAATGTCAATGCACAAAATAAATAAGTATGGAGATAGTGAATCTTCCTGCCTGACTCCTCTTTCAACTTTAAAGTAACCTGTTGATGTATATCCATTTATAACACAGCTCTCAGTATTATTATATAACATATTCACCCATTTACAAAATAATGGTCCAAACCCAACAGATTTTAAGACTCTGTATAAGAATGAATGAGAAAGAGAATCAAATGTCTTTTCAAAATCTATGGCCATCAAAAAAGCATTTATTTTATAAACAGAAGTATGAAAAACCATATCATCTATTATCCTTACTGCTTCTCCAATATTTCTATTCTTAACATAACCAAGTTGATCAGAAGACACAATTTCAGGTAAAATTTCTTGTAATCTCTTTAAAATTAATTTTGGTATAATTTTCTAATCCACGTTTAACAGAGAGATTGGTCTATGATTCTTAATAATAGATAACACCAAGAAGGTCACCAAGAAGAAGCCGGCAACACACCCGCCTACTACCGAAATGATAACTCTATAGTTTCCATCGAAGGATATCGTTTAGTTATCGATATCTATAGTGCATATCACGGCTAGTAAATAAAAACAATTCAACGGTACTAACTGGCTCTCAACCAATCAGGGTGCAGGGATTTCTTGACCCATTCTATAATATTGGTCAGAGGGGGTGAAGTCGAGGTCAAAAATGAACTTGGTATAGAGTACAACATTTTATGTTTATGTAGATATAAATTTTTCTTTGATTGGTTTATGGTGCCGAATCCGTTTATGATGTTATATTTTCAATTAAAGTCGATTTCACGAACTGAAAGTCAGGTCAAAGTTCAACAGCCGTAGGTCACAAAGGCTATATTCAAATATCTTTCATTTTTCGTTCATTGTCAGGGCTCAGAGAATACTTATAATCAAAATTATATCCAAACAAATTATGGAATAATATACAGAATCTTTGGTATCATATATCAAACTTTCCGGTTAATATCAGTCACAAGGGGTCAATGCATGATCAAAGTTGAACTTGATAGTGAATAAAGTGTATACTATTGCATTAGCATGACATGCCTATGTAGGTTTCGGGGTGAAATATCCCTTGATGTGTTTTCACTTTTTAACTCATGTCAGCTAATCAAAGTTACGTCAAACTCCGGTGCATCTTGTTCACAGAGGTCAAGAATGCTTCATAAATGGCACATATAAATATGAAAGATTTATCACAAACGGACTTTGCTATGCATTTTAATCCTATTGTTTTAAGGTTTGGTACCGGCAGTCAGAGTAACTCTTTACTCTCTTTGGTCGACCAATTTAACAAACAGGGAACTGCTACATTCAGCTCTTGTGTCATGTACATTTGACACAATATACTCCAGTAGTACAGAGTTTCAATCCATGGTGAATAAAGAATTAATGTCAATTTACTATCAAAATATATCTTGATTTTAAAAAAAGGTAACTTTCGTTTAGCAAATGAATGTAAAAAGACTAGAAACATAAGTGACTGGGGTAGAATGCTTTATACCTCGAATTAATCATTGGCGTTGCTTATGACTTCAAGTATCTGTAGCTTGACGCATATCTGGCTGTTACAGCTTCAACTGATGATGTTATTTAAGTGCGAATGATCCCTGAAAGACATTCAACCATATCAATGTTTGAATAAATTTGGCCTTATAATGTAGACGATTCTCTAGTTACTCTTGTGGGCGATTTAATTAATTGTCCGTGTCCCACGCATTGTAGAGATGAGGTGAAATCATCACCTATATCTTCTACACTTAACATACATGTCTTAAAATCACCTAGGAGTACACATTTATGTTGATCAATTTTGAGTTGTTCCATTGTATCTAACAAGCTGCCTCTGAACTCTTTAACATTTGTAAACCACCTCCCTGCTATACAGCAACGATTATTGTAAGTGTATTAGTGATGCTAACTTGTAATCGTGACCATGGAGATTCTGCATGGACTTTGTCACAATTTAGGCGCGTATACTTTAGGTCTGATTTAATATAGGCTTCAACCCCTCCTCTTCTCAAATCATCATTTCGACAGTCTACTTCAAGAGTATATCCTTTTAAATCTAAAACAGAAGTACATGCATTAGTCACGTCCCAAACTTCTGATAAACCAATAATATCAAATTTAGTACTGATACAATCTTCATACACCAGTTTCAGGTCTTCAAGATTTCTCATCAAGGAGCGTATGTTTACAATGAGTTTATTTAAAACAACTAGATGTGTCAAAAATGAGTATATTATCAACATCATTAGGTAAAAATTCAAGAGAACATTTTTATCATTTATTAATATTTGGTGGGATTTCTTTTTCCCTTAAAACTGGCCAATGTGCTTTTATTCCATATAATGCAGCTTGAGTCTTCGGTAATCTATGATGTCAGTCCTACTTGAAATAGGTCATCGGGAGAGAAGCTCTCATCTTTCAACTTGCAAACAATGTTTTCCAATCTGCATGGAAACTCTTTTTACGGAAGGACTTTGAAGGTCCCCTGCATCCCTGCACATCAAAAGTAAAAACTTGCATTTAGGTTGCATTTGGTTGCAGGGGCCCTTTGAGGACAGCAAACCTCGTGGGAGTGATATCTTCATTGAAGTACACTCCATTCATTGAAATATCCTCTTTCGATATTGTGACACCTGCTTTTCCTGCGACTTTCACCACCTTTTCTTGTAGCATTTCTCCACTTTCCTCTTTTACCTCCTTTTGGTTGTTTTCCTCATCTGCCACCCCCCCCCCCCTCCTCTACACCAGTGATGCGGAGACTGTCCAGCCTTAGTTGATGCGCTACCTCATCTTGGCTGTACTGGAGGCGTAGTAGGTGGGCGTTATTTCCTGCTTCATGGCTGAGAGGCAGACATCTTTAACAGCTGTGACGGTGGCTGGAATTGCTGATTCTATGGCTGCTTTTACAGCCTTCGAATCTAGCTCAGCGAAATCTCCATGTTCTGTGGACTTCACATCTTGGAGGTGGTCCTTGACGTCAGCATTAATGAAGAGCCCCTCCTCCATCCCCTTTCTCTCCTCTGGAGCCGCCATGCCTTTGCGGCAGGAATCTTGTTATTGATATCTGGATTATCAAGAAATTGGCGCGTGCATGGTGGATGGGTGTCATTGTAACTTTGAGGCAAACGAAGACCCGCATGTGACTCTGACTGTCATGAGTGCGACGGGCATACAATACCCATCACGCAAGGTGATATCTACGTTGCATATTATTATTGTTAAAATAGTGAAACAATGATGAATTCCAGGAGAAAAAAGCAAAACGTCACGTCTCTTTCAAAAACTAGGAATCATTTAGAAAGAAGTTTCCATGGGCCCTTCCGTTCTTGATTAGGCATTTCACTCCTGGAGCTGTAGGGCCAAAATCCAGTGGACTCCTTCTCCTATGGGAAAGTCACCATGTTGTCCTGTCGAGAACCTCTTATCAACCAGTATACAAATAACACACGGCTGTGAGTGCATTGGTTAAAATTAGCGCACGCGATAAACTTCAGAATTGTATGAAGCCACGACGCGTAGCGGAGTGGCTTTGGACAATTCTGAAGTTATCAAGTGAGCTAATTTAACCAATAAACGAACGAGAGCCGGGTGTTATTTGTTTTATAAAATGAAATGTATGGATCCTTGTCGTTTGATAAATTACGATAATCTAGATTTATGTAGGCCTACTCAGACAGCTTGATCTAAATTCTAATTAACGTTAAACTTAGATCTAACGTTAGGTCTATCCCTGTCAATTTCTATCGGTACTGGGTACTTACCAGCAGCTGCTAGGTCCAAGGAACACAGTTAAAGCAACATCTTTTGTTAAAAACACATACTTTCCAAATTCCAGTGAAAAATAGAGGTCGTGCCTACTCACTCTATGGGCCTAGATCTTAAAGATCAAGAGTCTAATCTAACGTTACGCTATATCCATCACAAATGATTATGCTTGCCTTTCCAGTAAATTGTTGATTCAACATCAAAGTGATAAAGTTAAACAATAACAAAATTGTTGAAATTCCTATTCAGGAAGGATTTTAAAATTTAGAGCTGTCGCTACATTGTCCCCAAATGTACGGTAACCGTTCCACTGAATAAAAAGTAACACGTATGTACCCTCTTTCGTCGTTAGACAACCATCTAACAATTACAAGTCTTAATGTCAATGAACTGAACAGTAAATTGAACTTGGGCGTTTTGGATCTATATCTCAAAACTTGTGATGTCATTTGTGTTCTAGAAACTAAATCTGACCTTCCTGATCTGTCCCAATCTTGTCTTAAGGATTATGAATATTACAATATGCAGGAAAGTAATAATGTATGTTACAAATTTGGTGGATATCATGGTATGTGTATTTTAATGAAGAAAGAAATATTTGCATGTTCTGAAAGGGTTCAGGACACAGTGTCTGAATCGATCATCTGGATAAAATTTGATAGTAATATTTTAGGTTATGAATTCATTTTAGCTGCAGTATATTTACCATGTGAGGGCTCAATTCATTATTCTAATGATGTTTTTGATAATTTTGTGCTTGATGTTATTGATATTAGAAGTAGATTTGATTTACCTTTGTGTCTTTTGGGTGATTTCAATGCCAGAACGGGCATACTCGATGACTTTTTTAGAAGCAAAAGATATGGTTCCAAATTTGAATGGATATGAATTTTGTGATGATAATGATGACACTGATATTCGTAAGACACTGGAGGAATCCGGTATCAATACAGACCGATGTAATAGGGATTCTCATGTAAACAATAATGGCAAAAAATTAATCGAAATTTGTCAGAGTTTCGATTTCAAAATAGTAAATGGGAGGTTGGGGATGATAAGAATATTGGAGATTACACATGCTTCCACAAGAATGGTGGTTGCAGTACAATTGATTATGCTTTGGTATCTCACAATCTCCCTTTTTTCATATTTATAGCTTCAGTACTGATACTTTTGATAGGTGTTTATCTGATGTACATTGTCCTATTACTATGACATTACAACCCTCAAGACTGCAGACACAATATGAAGATACTTCGTCCAGGAGTGACCAAAAATCTTTTAATGAAAAGGACAAGGGTAAATGTATGCCTTCAATGTCCTACAAGTGGTCAAATGATATCACTGAGGAATTCTCACAAAACATTGATAGTTCAGTTACTTCTATTCATGGGCACTTAGATTAACTGTACAAAAATGTAAGTCAAAAGGAAATTGATAGCTTTTATTTGTAAGATGTTTACAGATACTGCTCAAGATATTGGTGTTTGTAAATGGAAGCAGTCTCAAGGTAAAAATAACATTAAAATAAATGTTGAAAATAAACTATGGTTTGATACAGAATGTAGTGCAGCAAGAAGAGAGTATTTGAATGTCGAAAACCGTAATTTGAGAAAAAGAAAATTGTCATTGTATTCTGAAATAAATACTGATCTTGTTGAAGCTAGTAAAAGCTACACATTTTACTCAGACGTAAGAAAAGACAATATGAACAAAAATTTAAATGCATCTCTTCGTTCTCGGAAAACAAATGATCCAAAAGCATATTGGAAAATGCTAAACCCTAGTAAAAACGAGAATATTTCTGCAAACAAAGTTTTATTATCTGACTTCGCTAATCATTTCAGCTCCTTAGGTAATAGCCAGACTGTAAAAAACGCATTTGAAGTTGGTTCCCTAATCGAGTCTGCTGATGTAAACGATGTTTTAAATGCACCAATCACATTGAAGGAAGTTGAAAGAATGATAAAGAACCTAAAGAATTCCAAAGCTTGTGGTAGAGATTTGATGAGAAATGAGTTTTTTAAACATTGTCCCAGTGGAACGCTCGACGTAATTTTGTTTTGTTTTGAATGATATTTTATTTCTTCCTCTTGACAAATTCACAATTCAGCAAAAATTATTACAATAAGAAAGAATGAGTTCATAATCATACAGAGTTCTTCATAAATTGCATAACGAACAAAAGTTTCAAAATAATTATTGTACGTTTCCTTTTCTAAAAACAAAGATTTTTCAAACAAAGAACTTTCATCGATCTCTAAAAATAGAAAGAGAGAGAGAGAAAAAAAAATATGGGTAATTATACTTTCCCATCCATATAACTTTTAAATTAAACTTCCATTATTCATGCTCTTAGAGGAAGGTATGATTTTTTGTTGTTGTTTGTTTGAATGATATTTCTTCCTCTTAACGTAATAGTGAAGTTTTTAAATGTTGTACTGGAGAGTGGCTTTGTTCCCACGGAATGGTGCATTGGAATAATCATCCCTATTTATAAGAACAAAGGTCAGGATACAAACCCTGATAACTCTCGGGGAATCACATTATTAAGTTGTTTTGGAAAACTTTTTACCTCTATTTTAAATCACAGAATTACCAGCTATTTTGAGGCTGAAGAAATAATTGGCGAAGAACAGGCTGGTTTCCGCTCAGGCTATTCAACGACTGATCATATATTTGTTCTGAAGACGATAATTGAGTATCTGATATAAAAACGGCCCAAGTCCATGGCAGGTCATTTCGAGTAAACTAAAAAAAACTTAATATTTTTTTTATTTGTCCAATAAAATTATATTTGACTATGATGGTAAGACAACATCGTAAATACAAGTTTATGTGTACATTGTTATCATAAATAAAGTTCTCGTTACTTGTGGGGGGGGGGGGAGGGGTCCTTTTGTTTGATGGACTTGGGCCGTTCTTTGAATCATATGGACTTGGGCCTTTCTTTGAATCATGTACAGAGTAGTCTCCTGTAGTATTACATGTAATAGGTATTATAGAAAGAATGCATTAAAGAGTTGTGTTATGTTTTTCAGCTTTTAATCAGTATTGCTTACAAATCTGTGGTTGCATGCTATGACACAATGTCCCTCATCAACTACCATGTTAATTTATGGGATAGCGTGTGCGTGTGTGTGTGTGTGTGTGTGTGCGTGTGTTAAATGAGGTCGCATGCCAACAGTTCAAAAACTTGCAAAACCAAGCACTGTGCATGCATAACACATTTCTTTCTAGACACCCTGACCCAACTCTCTAAGCCTTTTCCTCTGATTCTGCTTCCATTCTGATTCATTTCTGTGTTTTTTACCACTTATCTCCTCACCACTGTCCAACAAGTCATGTCCATTATGTATGCCAGCCATCTTTGAAGTTTGGGAGTAAGCAAGCTTAGACAAGGAGTGATGAGAGAGGGCGCTATGATATGAATGTAAAAATGACCCAAGTCCTGGACTTGGGCCATTCTTACATTCATACTAGTTTTCACTCATTCATTTTAGGCACTTCCAGGGGGAATTCAGGTTTATAATTTATACACAAGGTGGGCATATGTATAAGCAACAATTTCCCATGTTTAACTCAATTTGGCCAAAAATTGGACTTGGGCCGTTTTTATATTCAGGTATATATGTCCAAAAGAAAAAACGCCCATACTGTGCATTTATTGATTTTAAAAAAGCATTTGATCTGATTGACAGAACATCATTATGGCTGAAAAATGGTGAGGCTGGGCGTGAATGGCAAGATTTTTGGTATCATTAACAACATTTATAAATATGCAAAGTCATGCTTTGCAGTCAGTGGAAAATGTTCAGACTTCTTCATATGTAACATAGGTGTACATCAGGGAGAGAACCTCTCCCACTTGCTATTTGCTATGTATTTGAATGATTTTCAGGAACATATAGGGACATTCTATGAGGGACTGGGTTCCTTGGCAAATGATGTTCATAGTTATCTAAATGCTGAAGAAGTGGAAACTTTTTAAAAATTATATTGCCTTTTATATACAGATGATACTATAATTTTGTCAGTTAGGAAGATTTGCAATAAGCATTGAATGGCGTGGCAGATTATTGCAACACATGGCGGTGGTGTAGGAATATGCATTAGAAAGTCTTTTCGCGTCAAGGTGTATGATGATACGACTTCCAACTTCAGTTCCTTTGAACATTTAGATATACTTTTAACTTCACACAAGCAAGTTCCAAGACGCCTTATTGTCATATATCGTCCTCAGCGCACAGCTACGGGAGACTCAACTGAGCAGCTTTTTCTCCGTGAGTTCTCCACCTTCATGACACATCTTACCTCATCGCCTCATCAGTTATTAATAGTTGGTGACTTTAACTATCATGTTAACGCTGTCACTGATATCAACTCCAGGAATTTCTCATCTGTACTAACAGCATTTAACTTGCAACAGCATGTGTCGTTCCCAACACACAGAGCTGGTCATACACTTGACCTCATCTTGACCAGAGCCTCGGACATTTTCGTCAGTGATCTAAGCTCAACGTCTTATCTCCCATCGGATCATGTTGCTATCTCATGCAGCTTGGACATTCGGAAGCCTCCACCATTAGAATTGGAGATAAAGTCTAGGAAGAGCCACAACATCGACATTGAAGCTTTTTCCAGTGACATCCTCGAGTCAGATCTATACTCTTCTCCAAGCCCCGACCTGAATGAGCGAGTAGATCAGTTACTGATGTTGAATATTTAAAAAGTTATCGTCCGATTGCAAACTTGAGATTTTGGGGCAAACTTTTAGAAAGAATTGCTTCTTTTCAGCTCCATCAGTATTTGAATACATTCAGTTTATATGCAAAGTCACAATCTGGTTATCGCTCATTTCACAGCGTTGAAACTGCTCTTTTGCGAGTAACGGATGACACCCTTTTATTACTTGATAAAGGAGAAGAAGTCATCTTGGAACTGCTAGACTTTTCAAGCGCGTTCGATACCATTAAGCATGATATCTTGTTGCAACGTTTGAGACTTCGTTTTGGAATTAGTGGTCAAGCACTTGCTTGGATAGAGTCCTATCTATCCCAGCGCACTCACACTGTAGTGATTGGAAAAGAGCGGTCATCAACAAAAACCATCTCTCAAGGGGTCCCTCAAGGGTTCGTAGTAGGCCCGATCTTATTCACACTTTATACATCTCCATTAGAAAGCATAATTGATACTCATAACATTCATAAGATGTTTTATGCAGATGACACACAACTGTACAATGCATTTAAGAGAAATGATATTGTTCATGTTTCTGCAGAAATATCAAATTGTGTGCAATCAATCAAAGAATGGTCTCAAGTAAATGGTTTAAAGCTCAATGATACTAAGACTGAATTTTTTCATCTTTCTTCGCGCCATAGATCAAGCAACCCAATATTAACATTGAACATAAATGGCACTCCTGTTCATGCAACTAAAACATGCAGAAATCTAGGTGTTATTTTTGACGATAAGTTTACATTTGAAAATTTTGTCTCACATAAATGTCGATCAGCATCATTTGGGTTATATAAAATTGGTAAAATTCGAAGTTTTTTAGACAAATCAACCACTGAACGATTAATTCATGCTTTCGTTATGTGCCATTTCGATTTCTGTAATAGTTTGCTTTTTGGTCTTCCATCTTCTCAAATTCAAAGACTACAACTCCTTCAAAATTCTGCAGCGCGACTTGTTACACGGACAAAGAAGCATGAGTCAATATCACCAGTCTTAAGAGATCTGCATTGGTTGCCCATTAAGTCACGTATCCAGTTCAAAATACTGTTATTAACCTATCAATGTTTACAAAAGCTAGCTCCTTCCTATCTTACTGAATTGTTAACTCCATATAAACCAGAAAGAATGCTACGTTCCAGTGCCAAGTCTCTGCTTTGTGTTCCACAAACCATGACAAAGTCATACGGGGAAAGGTCTTTCTCATACGCAGCCACTTTTCTGTGGAACAAATTGCCAGAACAACTCAAAACTATAGGAACCTATGACACCTTCATTAGTACCTTGAAAACATATTTTTTCACCACTTATGAATAGTCAGAAACATGAACCCAGTGCATTTTTTCTTTTTTCTTTTTCTTTTTTTCTTTTCTTGTATAAACTTGTTTTCTATTCTTAAGTGCATAGAGACATGCAAATTTGCCTACGTGTTATGCGCTATACTAAAATGTTTAATTATTATTATTATTATTAATGGCAGTTAACTGTAAACACAAGTAAGACTAAAATTGTTATTTTCTCCAAAGGGAAAATCAGAAAAATGCCAACCTTTACTTACGATGGTAATGTGATTGATGTAATTGATGATTTTATATACCTGGGCGTTAGATTCAATTATAATGGTAACTTTAAAAAAGCAATCTTTAAGCAAGTAACGCAGGCTAGGAAGGCCTTATATAGTATGCTGGTGAAAGCAAAAAGATTACAGCTATCAATTGATACACAGTGCTACTTATTTGATCATTTAGTATTACCTATATTATTGTATGGTAGTGAAGTCTGGGGTTTTGAATGTATAAATCAAATTGAAGTTTTCCGTAGAAAGTTTTTAAGGACAATTTTGCATGTAAATAAGTGTACACCAGACTGTATGGTGTACTGTGAAACTGGTCGTGGATTGATATTAAACTATGTAAAATGTAGAATGGTCGGTTTTTGGTTGAAGATAGTTAAAGGGAAGCAGCAGAAGTATTCAAATATTTTTCACTTTACTTTGGTTTCAGTTTATTGAAGATACTTTTCAATACGCAGGCTTAGGGAATGTCTGGCTATCTCAAGGCGGTGGTTATAGTTCTCAATGGATACTTAAAAGAAGACGCCATTGACAATTTTTGAAAAAAATATGTTGTTCTGCATGTCCCTAGGAACTAATCAGTATCGAAATTGTAATTTTTGAACAGCCTACAAGTGCGTATATTTTGATATAAAAAGTATGTTTTTGCCACTGTCGATACGCAAATTAGCTCGGGTCGGCCAAAGCTGTGACGCCACTGCAGCACTTTGAGTTTCCACTCAATGCTAGTGCGTTACGCGTCCGTAAAAGTAGACGATATATTCGCATGCATACAGTACAATAGTATTCGTGGAGTTGCAAAAATGCCGATGTGCCAGGCGATTTACTGTTCGAATCGTCGTGAAAATTGTCCGGAAAAATCCTTTTTTTTTTGCCATCCCTGATCTGAAGGATAGAGAAAGGTGTGCTGTATGGATAAGGAACATTGGAACAACCAAATTCAACGTGAAAACGTACATTTATTCCCGTTTTCGAGTGGTCTGTGAAGACCATTTTGACGTTTCGGCGTTCGAGACCAACCTACAAGCCGTGTGCCTGGGATACAAACCCAGAAATAATTTGATTTTTCCTCATATATCTAGATCTACATATCATTATTGAATTGGTTAGGCCTAGGCTCTACTATTTAAGGAATCGGCTCAACTTACCAATTTGACTGAATAATCCGTTTAAAGCTCCTTTTTCAGGTAATTCAGGGTCCAAGGTATTCTCCGTTTGAAAATCTTGCAGCCGTATTCAAACTGTTATTAGTGTGTAAGTCAATGTGTATTCGGTTTGCACAGCAGAGTGATACGACCGTTTCTGTCTCTAAGTGAAGAGCTAACGAACGAGAGACAGAATTTTCGGTCTAAGCCACCTCCAGAACTGCCGGACTCTGGCACACTTTCTCAAAGTCCTCATGATGTGTGATGCATGTCACATCTTCTGGGATGGTCATTATCTCGAACTTCACTTCCCGGCAGCAAACATTTTCTATCTCAGCTGGCATGCGCTGGCAACATGTACATTCACACCAGCGTTCGACACCCTGCGTCAAACGGGATGGAGCTGGCGCAGGCCTCTGCCTCAGGACCGGTGGAGCTGGCACAGGGACGGAGTCTTGTTCTTCCTCATCACTGTCACTGGCACGATCATGGCCCTGGCCACGGCGAAGACGGGGAGCAAAGTCATATGCCACTGGACCATTTCTTCGACCAGAAAATCCCACATTCATCTCCTTAGCTTAGATTACAAGCTTATTGAAGAATGTGATCAGATTTTCCTTGAAGATTAAACAGAAATTTATGTTAATGTCGTACTTGCTATCGCGAACGTAAACAATACAGCTAGCTGCATATTGGCTTTAGCTTTCCGCGCGTGCCTTAAAGTACACGCATAATGGGAAGCACGTACGAACGATGACAAACAGTAGTGCCAATTTTAATTTTATTAATTCCATCAATTGTGAAAAAATTTTGCTAAAGCACTTTATTTTTTCAGCAGATAATATTCAAAAATACAAAAAAACTGAAAAATTAATAAAATTTTCTTTTTGTCATACATAATTGTCTCACAAATAGCATTTTTATAGGCGCTGTGAAAGCGATCTGTGTATTGCTCCATATCGGCATTACCGTAATTTGCAGTGGTTTTTGCAGTTGTGCTGCAGTGACGTAACGGTATTTTGCGGATCGTACTAGTAGATATTGTAATATTTATTTTTTTTAAATCGAGATCTACGCTTTTATTGACCTGAGCGATGAGTTTTTTGGTTAATCTGACTAGTTTTATCATATTAAAAATTGTAAAAGTGCTAAAATTTGTCAGTGGCGTCTTCTTTTAATGCTTTGAAACTGAGACCCTCTGACATGTTCCAACAGCAATGGAAATTAGCAATGTGGACTCACCGAATCTGTACAAATTACAGAATGTTTAAAATATGACCTTAAGATTGAAAAATACTTTTTTGTCCTAGGTCAAAGAGATATTACTACTCTCAGCTGATTCCGTTGTAGGTCGCATGCATTACCTGTAAATAATGGTAGATTTGATGCGAGCTTGTCGGGTGAAATGAAGTGTTCACTCTGCGTATCTTCAATTTTAGGAGATGAGTTTCACTACATCATCGAATGTCCCTTTTTTCAGAGGGAAAGGTGCATGTATTTATCAACAAAAATATATAAAAGTAGACCAAGTGGGTTACAAATATCCCAGTTATTCAATTCTGCTAATACTTGCCAGCTTAAGAAAATAGCAAAATTTGCCAGAAGTATTATGATGCAATTTACTCAGTCACCAAAAGACAAGAGTAAAGAATGCCATTGTACAGAAAGTAAGAGAGATAGAACTGTATGTACTCGTAGTGGTAGGATAGTCAAACAGCCAGAATGGCTAGTTTTGAAAAAAATGTTTTAATACAATGTTTTATGTACTATATATTCACACTTATAATGTATGTATAATAATTGTAAATATCTTTCTTTGTTTGTACTCTCATACCCCGAGAGGGGGTCGATAGAGTCAATAAATCTTATCTTATCTTATCTCTAGAGCTGGATCTAGATAGTACCGGCAGAAATTACGGTTGATCTATACCGTACCGTGTATATGATAATAAAAAAAAAATCAAGGGGCTAGTGCGCTATACTAGCGTTTAGCTCATAGGTTTAGCTAGGCTAACTAGCTGTTATGTACAGCGATGCGCGTGATCACTAGTCTAGCTAGCTGCACGTTATTCCATATCCTGGTGCGGCGAGATACGAACATGGTATGCGCGTTGCTTCCATTGGTACGTGCTGCTTGATTTAACATTAGCGATCACATTGACGCACACGTGCATTTATACTTCCCTAATGCACGATTGTTAGTCAAAAAATGCACGCTTGTTAGTAAAAAAAATGCACGGTAGACTTGACAGTAAAACTGATGCATGTCACGTGACCGGCTCTCAGCCAATCATTTGATTATTATCCATACATCCATTTTATATTAGTGTCTGAACGCCTTAAAGGGAATACATCATCTCATTATAGACAGATGTATATACCCACAACTTGAAGGGTTGTGTCGTTTCTAATATGACTACTTTGCCTTCTTGGACATCCATATTCACATTCAGATTCAGAATCAAAATACATTTATTTCCTTTTTATAATCAGAAAAATCAGAATCAATGTAATATGGAACACAGGTAGGTGATCTGTTATGTCACAATACAGTATACCACTTGTTGACTGAACGTCATATCGTTTAGTTAAAATATCATCTTTAAGTGGGGCACTAGTTCCCGTTATTCGAGTGAGCCTAGTAATTAAGGGAGAGAAGGTATTGCTAAATAATGTTTTAACAAAATGCTAGGACGATTCAGTAAGACTATAGACTGATGATTTTTGTTAACTTGATGTACATGAAAATTAAGTTACCGTTCTAGTATCCACTATACACTTTATTCACTATCAAGTCCAACTTTGACCTTGAATTGACCCCTTGTGACTGATATCAATCAGAAATTTGAATATATGAAGACAGAAGAGCTTAATTCCAAAAGGAGCTAAATCTATTTTTGACCAAAATTGATTTTTAAAGATTTAAATGTGCATCTAAGACATGGGAATAGAATGCACTATAGCGCATTTAAAGATAATAATATTTTTGAAAGTTGAATAAAATTATGGTTACAAATCTAGGTTTCATTCCAAAAGGAGCTAAGCCCACTATGGTCATTGAGGATTTCCTCATTTAACCACATTCCCTAAAGTAATGTATTCAGATTTTTTAGCATATGTTGCAGCTACCAGTATACATTCAGTTCAAAATTTTGAAAAGATTAACCGAGTTTTAATATCTTTCAGAATATTTTTGGATCAAGCTTTAGATAAAGCTTACGACGATCCATTCATATATGTATATAACATTTTAGTGATTATACCCTTGATGATCTATGTACGTATATGAATAAATCAAATCAAGCTCCTTTTGGAATGAAACATCAAAACATCACTGTCTTAAGAAAAGATAAGAATTTTTGTTTTTTATTTGTCAACAAATAAACATTTGAAAAGATTTAAGATGTACTCACTAGCATTGTTAATGTGTATCATTTCAATTGTTAAACGTATTTAAAAATACAGAAAAAGACAATTGACTAAGGTTTCATTCCGTTTTAGAAATTTGAGAAGATGTTTAAGCCTAAGCCCTCTTTGAATCTTCCTAAACCTGATTCTGACTTTATCATTACCGGAACGTTTTCAGAATTTCTTTGTGAATAAGATTAAACAAATAACTGATGATATGGCTCGTATGTATGTTGGTCCAGTTGTAATCCCAGAACAGCCCTGTAAAGTGTATTTCTCCAAGTTCAGACAAGTAAAGGTAAATGAAATTGAGACTATTATTACGAAGTCAACTTCAGCAACTTGTAAACTAGATCCAATGCCAACGCCTCTTGTGAAGAAGTGTACTATCGAACTTGTTCCTTGTATAACATGCATCTTAAACAAATTATTCGAAGAAGGCTCTTTTCCTGAGAGTCTTACGAATTCTGCAGTGTTCCCTCTTCTTAAAGGCTCTAGGTTTGATCCAAAAGTGTTGAAGAATTATCGACCAGTTGCTAATTTTTCATTTCTTGGAAAGACTATCGAAAGAGCTGCAGTACTTCAGATACAACATTATCTGTCAGATAATGATCTGCAGTTTCCAGTACAGTCTGCATATAGACCATTCCACAACTATGAAACGGCGTTGTTATTATTGAATGATATTCATTCCTCTTTATTCAAAGGTTATGAAACCATACTTGTACTGCTCCATTTTTCTTCGGCCTTCGATTTTGGCATTTGGCCCGATGTTGTTCACCATGTACTTATCTCCCTTGGGCATGTTGGGTGACGTGATTAGGTCTAATGGAATGTCAGGGATGTGTTATGCTGACGATACACAGATATATGTTTATTTTAAACCATGTGACCTTCATAATGATCTCCCAAGTGGAATGTTGTGTAAAGGAGATCAAGCAATGGTCAATCCTGAACGGTCTTAAATTGAATGATAAGAAAACCGAGATTTTACATCTTACAACTCGTACCTAGGCGTGATATTTGATAAGAATATGGTTATGAACAAATTTGTTTCATTGAAGTGTAAATCAGCATCATTTGCTCTGTGTAAACTGGGAAAGGTTCGTCAGTTTTTGGATTTAAAGACCTCCAAGAAGCTTGTACAGGCTCTTCATGCTCTTGTGAGTTGTCATTTAGACTACTGTAATAGTTTGCTGTATAATGTGTTAGATTCCCAGCTAAATAAACTCCAAGTAATTCAGAACTCTACAGTAAGATTGATTACACGTACTAAGGAACACTCTCATATAACTCCAGTCTTAAAACAATTACATGGGCTTCCAGTCCAATCACGCATAATATATATTTTTCAAAGTACAATTACTGACTTATCAGTGTCTTCATTCAATGGCTCCAAAATATATCAATGAATCTCTGGTAAAGTATGTACCCTCTCGCAATCTCAGATCGGCTCAGAAAGATCTTTTACATTGTCCTGTTATTCAGACCAAGTTTTATGGAGAGCGATCATTTGCTCATGCTGCCTATTCATTTGGAATACTATTCCATCTCATTTGAAGGATTCATCCTCAATATCTCAGTTTAAAAACCGTCTTGAAAACGTATCTGTTCAAAAAGCATTTTGCATGAGCTATATTGTGCATTTTATAGCATCTGTCTATCCTTATTCTTCCCTTTCTAAAAGCGCATAGAGACGCGATGGCAGTGATATGCGCTATAAAAGAATTGTTGTATTATTGTTTATTATTAAAAGGAGCTAAATCAAAGGAAATCAAAATTATAAAAAATTCTTTGAAATTGAAATTCATAGCAAGATTTTTAAAACATGATTGAATTATTTTAAGACAATAGCCCTATCATATGTATCAAAATGAACTAACAGTGGACAAAGGAATGTTGTAAAGTTAAAACAAAAATAATTTACTTCGAAACGCTCCTTTTGGAATGAAACTCATAATTATGGTATCATACATTGATTGTGTATTATTATCCATAATTTTGTTGGACATAATGCTAAATACAAGTACTCTTCTCTGCGCCCTGACAATAAACCAAATCTGACAGATATTTGAATTTAACCTTTGTGACCAAGGGCTATTAAACTTTGACCTGACTTTCAATTCGTGAAATCGACTTTAATTGAAAACATAACATTATCAAGGGATTTGGCAGCAAACCCATGAAAGACGCATCATATCTAAACAAAGTATTATAAACTATATCAAGTTCAACATTGACTTTAACTTGGGCAATTACATGCTTTAGTGACCAATATTGAGCGTATATTTTAATGAATTATTCCATTAATTAGTTCTAACCACCCCGAGTATGACATATGCACCGTCATACAAATGATAACTAATTTGACCTTTTATTTAACTTTTAGTACCGTAAACTGCGAAACTAGCATTAAAAATTAATTCTACCCCCTCGAAACCCCTATATACATGAATCGTACACCATTATGTGACATCTAGTTCAAAAGTTGGGTTATGATATGGCTAGCAGGCGCCATTTGGGTTTTATACAAATTATGCAAAGTCTCAAAGTTGCCCCTTGGGCAACAAAGCTGAAATTGTTATAGGACCACATAGGATCACAAATCAGCAAAAAGAGATTCAACGGAAAGAATATTTCTTGGTTCAAAAAAATGTCAAGTCGACCGATTGTCCAAAGCTTTTCAATTAACGAGAGACCTGCATCATCTTTTCCATAATCACTCTAACACATAATTATATCAAAGTTACAGTAAGATGGTACAACCGAACGGTAACTAAACTCATCTGCACATCTCTCATTATATATACAATTGTAGGGAAATAACATATACAACAGCTTTGGCAACTCTCGTGAAATTAAATACAATGTGAAAGGAGATGAGAAAATAATGGTTGCGTAACTTAAATCAAAGTTCCCCAGAGCTGTCCTCCCTTTTTGAAATTTTTGCAAAGGCTGAAAAAATGTCTCCGCCTTGAATCGAACCCGGGTCGTTGGCTAAGAACACCAATGCCTTAACCACCGAAACCACTGGTCCGTCTCCGTGGTCTAGTGGTTTTTGGAATGAAATTTAAATTTGTAACATTTGTTCAACTTTCAAAAAATATTTTTAATGCGATATTGTGCATTTGATTTCCATGTCTGAGAAGGACATATTTATCTTTAAAAATCAACTTCGGTCAAAAATGGATTTAGCTCCTTTTGGAATTAAGCCCTTCATATATATATCACTAAAATGGCATTAGGGAGACAGTTTTTTGTCTCGTTCTTTGTCCATGGTGTCTCCCTAATACACCAGTCCCTATTATGACGAAATAAACCTAATACACAATTCAGTAAAATATGGGTATATATATATATATATATATATATATATATATATATAATGAGAGAAATTATCACTATGAGACGGTCGCAGCTTTTATTGTCCTCCTTTATTCGTAATCAAGCTTTCGATCTGTGATCTTCATCAGGACTCTATAAAAACACAAAATGATGGTTGACATTTAGATCGGAATATACATTTGAATTTCATACATTTGTTAAGTACTTGTTACTATGATAATAATAATAACAGATTTGATTATTATTATTATTATTATTATTATTATTATTATTGTTACTACTATTATCATTATCATTTACTATGATTATTGAAAATGACAATAGTTTTCGATTAATTATTAATTGATTATTAATCATTGTTAATAACTTAACAATTGTATGACATTCAAATTTATATTCCGATGTAAAGGTCAGCCATCATTTTGTGTTATATATATATATATATATATATATATATATATATATATATATTATTATAAAACAGTGCATGGTCTATCATGCACTATACTGGATTATGTGCACGACAAATACTAAATTATCCCGAGTGCAGCTCTGTTTCACCGAGGCCGCAGGCCGAGGTGAAATAGACCTGCACGAGGGATAATTTAGTATTTTGGAGTTCATAGTCCAGTAATGGTGCATAAATAGAACATGCACTAATTGTTATAGTAAATAGACCCCTAGATCTATAACTGTTATTGTGTATTAGGCCCGGGCCCTACAGGTCTATAAATTTATATTCTAGATTTACTGCTGATTTCCTAACTCTACAAAAGTTGCTTATCTCACAAAATGAACTCCAAATGTAAGCTCTCCAATGATGTGTAACACTGAAGAAAAAAACAAACAAACCTGAAATTGAATTATAGCCATCGTAAACAAATGACCCATCCCCTATTCATTTAACACGGGATTCCCCGTGCAAAAATCAAAGTAATAGTGCACGAACGTGTACTATAACAAAATTTTTGCACGTCAGCGTCATGCGAATCCAACCAATCATAGTGCGTATTATACATACACTATTTACTATATAAATATATACACATATATATATATATATATATATATATATATATACATATATATATATATATATATATATATATATATATATATATTTAGAGTGAGAGAAATCTTCCTCGAACACAAAGCTGGTGGCAACTCATAGTTGCTTAGTGGAATATATATATATATATATATATATATATATATATATATTTATTGAATAATCACAGTAATAAATGACAATTTGTAACAATAATATTTTCTAAAGAAACAACATATATGCGATCGTCGACCAATAATGTAGCTTGAAAGTTAAAGAATTATGGGCAAACAGAACGACGACATGACCAATCCATAGTGTTTTTATCATATTTAAACTCCGTTACATATTTGATATAACTGACAAATATCTTGGTCTTGCCATATGCGAAAGGACGTGTGGGAGAAAATATATAATCTTCTTTATTAACCACAGTATATATCATGCTATGATTGAATTAGTAATTTCTTTTGATTTTATTTTGTAGGTGTACTTCTGGAATCTCTTTTCTATATGACGTTAAACTACAAACGCCTAAGACAGGCAAGGAAATTCTAGAACATTTCATTGAAAGTGACTTGCATCCGTTCGAGGACAAACGAGCCGACTTGAGTCTAGGCAAAGGCAATATAATTGCCTGCCTCGTTTCTCAAACAAATGGTAATTCCAATGAGGTCTTCATGAGAGAGCTTATTTTCGGAGAACATGTAGAAGGAGAAGTAATAGACTACATCAAGAGGAAACTAAGGTCAACAGAAACACGAAATATTACTATGTACACAAATTTATCACCATGGAACAAGGATGATTGCAAGTTCAGGTCCCAGCTAAGAGAACTTTACGAAAATTCACAAGCTGATCTCAAGTTGAGGTTTCCTGCCTTCTCTGTAGATATCAGACGACCAACATGCAGGTCATGTAAGCATCCACAACATCTACATGCAGGAAGCCAGTCTAATTTCCAAGAGCTCCGGGTATTGGGGTCTAAACCCTTCCACAGGAAGGACTGGAATGATCTCATCGACCTGCTGATGAAGTACGATGAACACGAGAATAACACTTTCGAAGATCTACAATCAGTTCGTTACGGAGAGAAGTACGGAAGATGGCGGGATTGGGGCGATGAACAAATGAAGACAGACTTCGATAAACTAAATACATTCGTAAGAATGCGAGATCCTTCAATTTTGTCATTTTGTCTGAATGAAGTTCAGATACATTCAAATAAAGAGGCTAAGGTGAATATAGAAAAGAATAAAGGTAGAACTCCATTACACACTGCTGCCCTGAAAGGTGATATTAATAGCACTGAATATTTCATCAGTACCGGAGCTGAGGTGAATAAAGGAGATAATGAAGGTTGGACTGCGTTACACTGTGCAGCACAGAATGGTCATCTTGATGTCATTAAATATCTTATCAGTCAAAGAGCTGAGGTGAATAAGGGCGATAAAAAAGGGTGGGCTGTGCTACACTGTGCAGCACAGAATGGCCATCTTGATGTCATTAAATATCTCATCACTCAAGAAGCTGAGGTGAAAAAGAGAGATAATAAAGGTTGGACTGCATTACACTGTGCAGCACAGAATGGTCATCTTGATGTCACTAAGTATCTCATCAGTCAAGGTGCTGAGGTGAATAAGGGAGATAATGAAGGTTGGACTGCGTTACACTGTGCAGCACAGAATGGTAATCTTGATGTCACTAAGTATCTCATCAGTCAAGGTGCTGAGGTGAATAAGAGAGATAATGATGGTTGGACTGCGTTACACATTGCTGCACAGAATGTTCATCTTGATGTCACTAAATATCTCATTAGTCAAGGAGCTGAGGTGAATAAGAGTACTAATGAGGATCGCACTGCATTACACAGTGTTGCTGTGGATGGTCATCTTGATATCACTAAATATCTCATCAGTCAAGGTGCTGAGTTGAATATGGGAGATCATGATGGTTGGACTGCGGTACATTATGCAGCACAGAATGTTATTCTTGATGTCACTAAATATCTCATCAGTCATGGAGCTGAAGTGAATAAGGGTGATAATGAGGATCGCACAGCGTTACACTATGCAGCACAGAATGGTCATTTTGATGTCACTAAATATCTCATCAGTCAAGGAGCTGAGGTGAATAAGGGTGATAAAAATGGTTGGACTGCGTTACACATTGCTGCACAGAATGGTCATATTGATGTCACTAAATACCTCATCAGTCAAGGAGCTCAGGTTAATAAGGGTAATAAAGATGGCAGGACTGTATTGCACATTGCTGCACAGAATGGTAATCTTGATGTCACTAAATATATCATCAGTCAAGAAGCTGAGGTGAAGAAGGGAGATAATTATGGTTGTCCTGCATTACACATTGCTGCACAGAATGGTCATCTTGATGTCACTAAATTTCTCATCAGTCATGGAGCTGAGGTAAATAAGGGAGGTGATGATGGTCTGACTGCATTATGCAGTGCTGCACAGAATGGTCATCTTGATGTCAGTAAATATCTCATCAGTCAAGGAGCTGAAGTGAATAAGCGATATAATTATGGTACCACTGCATTACACATTGCTGCCCAGTACGGTCATCTTGATGTAACTAAATATCTCATCAATAAAGGAGCTGAGATGAATAAGGAAGATGATAATGGTTGGACTGCATTAGAAATTGCTGCAGAAAATGATCATCTTGATGTCATTAAATATCTCATCAGTCAAGGTGCTGAGGTGAATAAGGGGAATATTGGTGGTTCGACTGCATTACACATTGCTGCTCAGAATGGTCATCTTAATGTCACTAAATATCTCATCAGTCAAGGTGCTGAGGTGAATAAGGGGAATATTGATGGTTCGACTGCATTACACATTGCTGCTCAGAATGGTCATCTTGATGTCACTAAATATCTCATCAGTCAAGGTGCTGAGGTGAATAAGGGGGGTATTGATGGTTGGACTGTATTACACATCGCTGCTCAGAATGGTCATCTTGATGTCACTAAATATCTCATCAGTCAAGGTGCTGAGGTGAATAAGGGGGATATTGATGGTTGGACTGTATTACACATCGCTGCTCAGAATGGTCATCTTGATGTCACTAAATATCTCATCAGTCAAGTAGGAGCTGATGTAAATAAGGGTAATAAAAATGGGAAGACTGCATTATATACTGCTGCACTTAATGGTCATCTTAATGTCATCAAATATCTCATCAGTCAAGGTGCTGAGGTAAATAAGGGGGATATTGATGGTTGGACTGCATTAAACACAGCTGCTCAGAATGGTCATCTTGATGTCACTAAATATCTCATCAGTCAAGGTGCTGAGGTGAATAAGGGGGATATTGATGGTTGGACTGTATTACACATCGCTGCTCAGAATGGTCATCTTGATGTCACTAAATATCTCATCAGTCAAGTAGGAGCTGATGTAAATAAGGGTAATAAAAATGGGAAGACTGCATTATATACTGCTGCACTTAATGGTCATCTTAATGTCATCAAATATCTCATCAGTCAAGGTGCTGAGGTAAATAAGGGGGATATTGATGGTTGGACTGTATTACACATCGCTGCTCAGAATGGTCATCTTGATGTCACTAAATATCTCATCAGTCAAGTAGGAGCTGATGTAAATAAGGGTAATAAAAATGGGAAGACTGCATTATATACTGCTGCACTTAATGGTCATCTTAATGTCATCAAATATCTCATCAGTCAAGGTGCTGAGGTAAATAAGGGGGATATTGATGGTTGGACTGCATTAAACACAGCTGCTCAGAATGGTCATCTTGATGTCACTAAATATCTCATCAGTCAAGGTGCTGAGGTGAATAAGGGGAATATTGATGGTTCGACTGCATTACACATTGCTGCTGAGAATGGTCATCTTGATGTCACTAAATATCTCATCAGTCAAGTAGGAGCTGATGTAAATAAGGGTAATAAAAATGGGCAGACTGCATTATATACTTCTGCATTTAATGGTCATCTTAATGTCATCAAATATCTCATCAGTCAAGGTGCTGAGGTAAATAAGGGTAATAAAAATGGGAAGACTGCATTATATACTGCTGCACTTAATGGTCATCTTAATGTCATCAAATATCTCATCAGTCAAGGTGCTGAGGTAAATAAGGGGGATATTGATGGTTGGACTGCATTAAACACAGCTGCTCAGAATGGTCATCTTGATGTCACTAAATATCTCATCAGTCAAGGTGCTGAGGTGAATAAGGGGGATATTGATGGTTGGACTGTATTACACATCGCTGCTCAGAATGGTCATCTTGATGTCACTAAATATCTCATCAGTCAAGTAGGAGCTGATGTAAATAAGGGTAATAAAAATGGGCAGACTGCATTATATACTTCTGCATTTAATGGTCATCTTAATGTCATCAAATATCTCATCAGTCAAGGTGCTGAGGTAAATAAGGGAAATATTGATGGTTGGACTGCATTACACATTGCTGCTCAGAATGGTCATCTTGATGTCACTAAATATCTCATCAGTCAAGTAGGAGCTGATGTAAATAAGGGTAATAAAAATGGGAAGACTGCATTATATACTGCTGCACTTAATGGTCATCTTAATGTCATCAAATATCTCATCAGTCAAGGTGCTGAGGTAAATAAGGGGGATATTGATGGTTGGACTGCATTAAACACAACTGCTCAGAATGGTCATCTTGATGTCACTAAATATCTCATCAGTCAAGGTGCTGAGGTGAATTAGGGGAATATTGATGGTTCGACTGCATTACACATTGCTGCTCAGAATGGTCATCTCGATGTCACTAAAGATATCATCAGTCAAGGTGCTGAGGTGAATAAGGGGAATATTGATGGTTCGACTGCATTACACATTGCTGCTCAGAATGGTCATCTTAATGTCACTAAATATCTCATCAGTCAAGTAGGAGCTGATGGAAATAAGGGTAATAAAAATGGGAAGACTGCATTATATACTGCTGCACTTAATGGTCATCTTAATGTCATCAAATATCTCATCAGTCAAGGTGCTGAGGTAAATAAGGGGGATATTGATGGTTGGACTGCATTAAACACAGCTGCTCAGAATGGTCATCTTGATGTCACTAAATATCTCATCAGTCAAGGTGCTGAGGTGAATAAGGGGGATATTGATGGTTGGACTGTATTACACATCGCTGCTCAGAATGGTCATCTTGATGTCACTAAATATCTCATCAGTCAAGTAGGAGCTGATGTAAATAAGGGTAATAAAAATGGGCAGACTGCATTATATACTTCTGCATTTAATGGTCATCTTAATGTCATCAAATATCTCATCAGTCAAGGTGCTGAGGTAAATAAGGGAAATATTGATGGTTGGACTGCATTACACATTGCTGCTCAGAATGGTCATCTTGATGTCACTAAATATCTCATCAGTCAAGTAGGAGCTGATGTAAATAAGGGTAATAAAAATGGGAAGACTGCATTATATACTGCTGCACTTAATGGTCATCTTAATGTCATCAAATATCTCATCAGTCAAGGTGCTGAGGTAAATAAGGGGGATATTGATGGTTGGACTGCATTAAACACAGCTGCTCAGAATGGTCATCTTGATGTCACTAAATATCTCATCAGTCAAGGTGCTGAGGTGAATTAGGGGAATATTGATGGTTCGACTGCATTACACATTGCTGCTCAGAATGGTCATCTCGATGTCACTAAAGATATCATCAGTCAAGGTGCTGAGGTGAATAAGGGGAATATTGATGGTTCGACTGCATTACACATTGCTGCTCAGAATGGTCATCTTAATGTCACTAAATATCTCATCAGTCAAGTAGGAGCTGATGGAAATAAGGGTAATAAAAATGGGAAGACTGCATTATATACTGCTGCACTTAATGGTCATCTTAATGTCATCAAATATCTCATCAGTCAAGGTGCTGAGGTAAATAAGGGGGATATTGATGGTTGGACTGCATTAAACACAGCTGCTCAGAATGGTCATCTTGATGTCACTAAATATCTCATCAGTCAAGGTGCTGAGGTGAATAAGGTGAATATTGATGGTTCGACTGCATTACACATTGCTGCTCAGAATGGTCATCTTGATGTCACTAAATATCTCATCAGTCAAGGTGCTGAGGTGAATAAGGGGATATTGATGGTTGGACTGTATTACACATCGCTGCTCAGAATGGTCATCTTGATGTCACTAAATTTCTCATCAGTCAAGGTGCTGAGGTGAATAAGGGGGATATTGATGGTTGGACTGTATTACACATCGCTGCTCAGAATGGTCATCTTGATGTCACTAAATATCTCATCAGTCAAGTAGGAGCTGATGTAAAAAAGGGTAATAAAAATGGGAAGACTGCATTATATACTGCTGCACTTAATGGTCATCTTAATGTCATCAAATATCTCATCAGTCAAGGTGCTGAGGTAAATAAGGGAAATATTGATGGTTGGACTGCATTACACATTGCTGCTCAGAATGGTCATCTTGATGTCACTAAATATCTCATCAGTCAAGTAGGAGCTGATGTAAATAAGGGTAATAAAAATGGGAAGACTGCATTATATACTGCTGCACATAATGGTCATCTTAATGTCATTAAATATCTCATCAGTCAAGGTGCTGAGGTAAATAAGGGGGATATTGATGGTTCGACTGCATTACACATTGCTGCAGAAAACGGTCATCTTGATGTCACTAAATATCTCATCAGTCAAGGAGCAGAGGTAAATAAGGGGGATAATGAGGATCACACTGCGTTACACTGTGCAGAACAGAATGGTCATCTTGATGTCACTAAATATCTAATAAGTCAAGGAGCTGAAGTGAATAAGGGAGATAAGAAAGAGTGACAAAAGGACTGCATGGCACATTGCTGCACAGAACGATCATCTTGATGTCACTAAATATCTCATCAGTCAAGGAGTTAAGGTGAATGAGGGTAATTAATAAGGGCTAGACGTCAGTACACATTGCTGCTCAGAATGGCCATCTCAATGTCACTAGATACCTTATCAGTCAAGGAGCTGAGGTAAATAAGCGGGATAATGAGGATCACACTGCGTTACACTGTGCAGAACAGAATGGTCATCTTGATGTCACTAAATATCTAATAAGTCAAGGAGCTGAAGTGAATAAGGGAGATAAGAAAGAGTGACAAAAGGACTGCATTGCACATTGCTGCACAGAACGATCATCTTGATGTCACTAAATATCTCATCAGTCAAGGAGTGAAGGTGAATGAGGGTAATTAATAAGGGCTAGACGTCAGTACACATTGCTGCAGAAAATGGTCATCTTGATGTCACTAAATATCTCATCAGTCAAGGAGCTGAGGTAAATAAGGGGGATAATGAGGATCACACTGCGTTACACTGTGCAGAACAGAAAGGTCATCTTGATGTCACTAAATATCTAATAAGTCAAGGAGCTGAAGTGAATAATGGAGATAAGAAAGAGTGACAAAAGGACTGCATTGCACATTGCTGCACAGAACGATCATCTTGATGTCACTAAATATCTCATCAGTCAAGGAGTTAAGGTGAATTAGGGTAATTAATAATGGCTAGACGTCAGTACACATTGCTGCTCAGAATGGCCATCTCAATGTCACTAGATACCTTATCATTCAAGCAGCTGATTTGAATAAGGAAAATAATGATTCAAGCTTTCATGGTTTCAAGGTTTTCTTTATTTTCCACATGATGTCTTTCAGCGTTTTACATAACAAACATACGGTGCAGCACAGAATTGTCATCTTGATGTCACTAAATATCTCATCAGTCATGGAGCTGAGGAGAATAAGGGAAGTATTTATTTATTTATTTATTTATTTATTTATTTCCACATAAAAAGAACACATGATATATAATATTCAAATATTTGTACACAGTGTGGGGGAGTCACTAAAAGCCAAGGGCTTGTCAAGAGTGACTCCTACTGTAAGAAAAAAAAAACTCTTTTACAATGCATATAATAAGCGAATATCAAATCAATACTAATTACAAGTTAACTACAAAGAAAGAAAGAGAAAGAGGAAAGAAAAGAAAGAAAAGGGATTGGTCGAATGATAAAATAAACAAGTTATGAGTTGGTCATTACATTACATTTTTTCTAGTAGTAATTGTTTGTATCTTCTCTTAAACTGGTTTAAAGATTTGCTTTGTCTTATGCAATTAGGTAAGCTATTCCATAATAGTGGACCTTCATAAAATACTGATGATTTTGCTACCTGTTTCCGCATCAGAGGTTGATGCAAACTTATTTTTATTTCGGGTATTGTAAGTATGTACGTCTTTATTGAGTAAAAATAATGATTCAAATGACTTGGGAAGCAAGTTATTAAAACAGCTGTACATAAAAATAGCAACATTGTATTGACACATTTCATGAATTGGTAAAGTATTAGTATTTTTAAACAAAGGTTGAGTAGAAGACAGATAATTAGAGTGAGTTGCAATACGAATAGCTTTCTTCTGTAAGGCATGTAAGCGGCTTAAATTGCTTTTACAAGCAAACCCCCAAACCACGATGCAGTAACTTAAATATGATGTAATAAAAGAATGGTATAAGACCTTGAGGACATCTTGTGATAAAAAGCTAAATTTATTGAGTACTCCTATACTTTTTGCAAGTTTGTTACTCAATTGTGAAATATGTGAATTCCATGTAAGTTTTTCGTCTATTGTGACACCTAGAAAGTTAAATTCTTTAACACATTGGATTGGGCTATTTATAAATAACAATGGCCTGTGATCAACAGATTTATTTACATATTTGCGGGTACCAAATATCATATATTTTGTTTTTTCAACATTCAAGATCATATGGTTTACTTTCATCCATGTATCCATGTATTCCAACTGTACATTCATGGTAGTTATAAGATTATCAGTATCATTTCCTGTTAAGTAGACAGATGTGTCGTCCGTAAATAATATATAATTAAGTATATCAGAACTGTAATGAATATCATTAATATAAATTAAAAATAAGAGCGGACCAAGTATTGATCCCTGGGGTACTCCACATCCTACTGTCACTTGATGTGACATATTTCCATTTAAATAAACATACTGTTGTCGATTACACAAATAATCAATGAACCACTGTAACGAAATACCTCTAATACCATAATGTGATAGTTTGTAAATTAAAATATTATGGTCAATTATATCAAAAGCTTTAGTCAGATCAATAAATACAGAAATTAATTTATTATTTTTATTGATTGATTCGTTGATATTCTGAACTAGTTGTAATATTGCAGAGGATGTGGAGTGCCCATTTCTAAATCCATACTGACTTTGATATAATACATGATTTTTATTAAAAAATGAGATCACTCTGTTGTAAATGCATCTTTCAAGAATCTTACTAAAAGCAGAGAGTACTGCAATGGGTCGATAATTATTCATGTTTTCCCTATCGCCTTTCTTATGTATGGGTGTCACTTTAGATATTCTCATATTAGTTGGGACTACTTCTCGCTGTATACTACAATTTAAAATATCACACAATGGAGAAACAATGAAATAAATCGCTCGTTTAAGCACTTGTACAGAAATGGAATCAAAACCGGGACTTGTATTGTTTTTCATTTGTTTTACAATTTCAATAATTTCGCTACATGTGATAGGCTTGAAATACATTGAAGATAAATTAGGTTTCTTCAAGTAAGATCGAAAATCATTATCATTAATATCATAGTCTGTTCCTTGTTTATCTATTAATTGTTTACCAATGGTTGAAAAATAGTCATTGAGCGCATTTGCCATTTGCATGTTATCCGTTAATGTTTCATTACTCACTTTGAGACTTGAAATATTAGTTTTTTTAGTATTTCTTTTAAGAAGTGTATTTATCATTTTCCACGTTTTAGTCATGTTATTTTTCACTCTGTCGCATTTATTGAAGTAATACATAGATTTAACATTTTTCAGTTTAGAATTTAATGAATTCCGAAACTTGGTATATTTCAGCTTATTATTCAAAGTTGGATTTAAAACATATTGCTTATGTAAATGCCTTCGTTTTGTACAAAGATTTTTCAAGTTGTTGTTTAACCAAGGTTTTCTCATATTATTTTAAAGATGTTTACATTGTTCCAATGGAAAGTTTTTGTCATACAATACGTGAAGTTTTGTTAAAAATGAATTATATGTAACCTCAACATTATCATGATTATAGTGATTGATGTCCCAATCAGTACATTGTAATTCATCTAAGAATTTCTGAAGCTTCCTTTTATTTATAATTCTTCTATGAACAATGTCTTCTGTGTCATTTCTTAAGAAAGAAAATGAGTCAAACAACAATAGAGAAAGTGGTAAATGATCACTTATGTCAGCAGTTTGTATAGCAGATTTACAATACTTATCGGTATTAATAAAAATGTTATCTAATATTGTAGCAGTAGTTGGTGTTATTCTTGTTGGTTTTGTTATTGTGGGATAGAAAGAATTACTGAACATAATATTCAGGAATGATTAAACATAATTGCAGCATTCATGTTTTAACAAGTCAAAATTAAAATCACCAAGAATATAACATTCATATTGAAGCGTATTTATCCTGTTTAATATCTCCCCAAGTTCATGTTCAAAATTAGCAAAGGGTAAATCCGGAGGACGATACATGACGCCAATGAGTTTATTTTTGCCTTTACCTGGGATTTCAATAAAAAAATATTCAAGAGAAGATGATTGTATTAAATCATGCCTTACTTCATACTTCACTGATTTATGTATATAAAAACCAGTTCCTCCACCCCTCTTTTGAGTTCTGTTGTTAACTATAAGGTCATAATCAGTCAGTTGATACATGTTTAAACATGATGAACTGTTTAACCACGTTTCTGTAATAGCTATTACTTTAAACCCATGATTTACATCACTCAAGAGCAATTCCAGACTTTCAAAGTTTTTTGAAATGCTTCTGCAGTTAATATGTAATAGAGAAAAACAATTGCCATCATGACATCTTGTATATGAATTGAATTCATCAACAGAATAATAGCTACACTGAGTGTTAACTTCATCTATATTATCAGTTAAAACATTTTGTATCTCAAGTGTAGTATTCTTCACTCTTTCCTGATAATCAGGGTGAGATTCATCATGAAAAAGTGTAGACATTGCTTCACTATATTCACTCTCATTCTTATAATGATTAAAAGGTAACACTTCACCAATACAGTTTTGACACATTAGTTTCATATCATTATGTGATCGTAGATTTACTTCTGAAAAAGGTTCATTAATCATAGACTGGGAAACATTTAATGAACAATTTAAACATACAAGATGTTCGGATCTTAGATTTCTTTTGCGACTACCCATCATATACAAGCAAGATACTTCCATTCAAAATATACAATGTAATGTAAGTCCAACATACTGTAATATTTGCAAGAGCATAAAGATAGAAAATGAAGAGAAACATACATATAGTGTAATACTTTCAAAATATTACAAGAATAACAACGTTAAAAATGTTTAGAATTCTGCCACTACACTAAATAGGTGAACGTTAAAAAAGATCAAGGTAGATGAACTACAAAAATCAGTGATTTAACCACCAAAGTTCTATGGAGGATATAACATATCAGTTTTATTATTGTTATTTTTTTTTTTCTAATTCTTACTGAATTCTTATGTCATCCAATTTACTGAACAAAGATGTATCTAGACCATCACGTAATTTGTTAAGTTACAGAGTTCAATTTGAGTATAAAAAATAACGAACTATGAGGCCCATCAGTGTAGGCTATACATACACATGTTAGTCCATAGGTTTACCCAATTTACTAAGCAAAGATACATCTAGTCCATCAGATAATTTATCAATTTACAGAGTTCAATTTGAGTATAAAAAATAACAAACTATGAGGCCCATCGGTGTGGGCTATACATGCACATGTCAGTCCATGGATTAACCCAGAGATGTATCTAGTCCATCAGGTAATTTGTTAAGTTACAGAGTTCAAGTTGGGTGTAAAAAATAAGGAACTATGAGGCCCATCAGTGTGGGCTATACATACATATGTTAGTCCATAGGTTTACCCATTTTACTAAGCAAAGATACATCTAGTCCATCAGATAATTTATTAATTTACAGAGTTCAATTTGAGTATAAAAATAAGCTATGAGGCCCATCGGTGTGGGCTATTCATGCACACATTAGTCCATGGATTAACTCAATTTACTGAACAAAGATGTATCTAGTCCATCAGGTAATTTGTTAAGTTACAGGGTTCAATTTGAGTATAAAAAATAACAAACTATGAGGCCCATCGGTGTGGGCCATGCATGCACATGTTAGTCCATGGGTTTACCCACTGTGCAGACAATCTTACAGTTCGACATTTTAATTCAAGAAAAAAAGATAAATAGATAAGTGTGTGTACAAATGTAGTTATCATGAAGTTAAAAGATAAACAAGTTTATTTACACCCCAATCTGAAGGTGTCTAATATTCTATATTTCTTTTGGTAGAAAGAACCTATAAGAAACCCAAGTAATTTGATAGTCCTCATTGTTCAGATCAGTTCACAAGGAATGTCTGTAATTTCATAAGGGCTACAGATCTTCCACACAGGTTATTAGTTTCTTTGTTACACCACCTGCACTATTGTTGATTTCAACAAAAATTCGACCATCAACGGTCCATGACTGTTTCACTTTTGAATTGTGACGTGCAGCATAGTAGAGTGCTTGATTCTCCTTGGTTAGGTCTTCATTCAAGTATATATTAGTTCCCTTTAATTTAGATCTTGCTTTCATCAATGACGACCTTGTTCTATAGGAACAAAATTTGACAATTATTTGTCGTGGTCTATGTTGTGTATTTGTATTTGGTGATGACACCCTATGTGAACGGTCAATTTCATCAGGTGTCACCTTGATTCCAAGTTTCTCCTCTGCTAGCTTACAGACGAGAGCATCGGTACTCTCTTGCGGTGATTCAGGTAGACCATGGGCGTCAATCCTGGGGGACGGGGGGGACACGTCCCCCTCCCCCGAATTTTCAGGTGGTGAAATGTCCCCCCCCCCCCCCCCACGATTTGGGGTTAAAATCTTTTTTTTTCTTTCTCTCCTTCTCTCTGTGTTTACTTTTTTTTTTTTTTTTTTTACTTTCCAAAAGTTGCCAGCTGAACTAAAGTGTTCCCACTGTTTATACGTTATTTTGGACCATTCATCTTTTCATTAGACCCTATTCCCCTTTTTCCCCCGGATTCGCTCAATGAAATCTACGGTAGATCTGTAACGCGAATAATACGTACGATCGACCAGCCACGGTCCAGCATTCAGTGCCCGTACATACAGTACGCATCCGCCGCGCCCTATACGCTGCTGCGCGCGCCGGCCGGCCGGCCATGTGCACGCATTACAACTTTTGAACTTTGAGAACATCAAGATGGCAAGAACATCGAGGGAAAAAAAGGTAATTATAAAGCTAAGACCCTAACTAAAATTCCAAATTTCCTCTTGCTCTCCAGCTGTCATCTTAGTATGATTGTGACAGTCTAAGGGGTGTTGCAAGAAACTTATATGCAATCGATAGCAATTTTCAGTTGCAAATTTACAAGTCAATGGATAGATCAATTTCAACTACAGCAAATCACTTTATACTTCCTATTGCAGGAAGCAGACAAGCACTCAATTGCAAATTTTCGATAAATTACAAGACTTATGATTGATCCTTGGATCTAAAAATTACTTGCAATTGATTGCAAGTTTTTTTTGTTTTGTTTTTTTCAATTCAATTTCAATTCAAAAAAATAAAACCAGACATAGCAATCATGACGCACAAACATGATGCAAATTGGGACCCCCAAAAGCTATGCTTGTGAGTGGGGCCCCTGAGAAGGATGGACCTCTCGATTTGCAACGCCCTCTTATTTAGACTCAGTCTGAGACTGAGTAAGCCCTGTTCCAGCTTTTTGCCCTGGCCTAGGGTTGGCTTGACGTTAGGGCTAAAGTTAATTGTTAACTTAACTGTAGTGTAGGTCTGTTATTAAGTTTAGGCCTTGCCAAGAAGCCGAAATTGTCACTCTTGAGTATTAAGTAGGCCCTACCATAGTAACTTTTACTAGTAGATTCTCTAACTTGATAATAAGTTAGGCTAGTACTAGTAGTAGGTGGCCATATTTTCATTCAAAAAATTGTTTCAACTTTCAAAATAGGATCAGATTTTCTATTTTGTATCATGTCCACAGTCCAAATTAAATGTAACACTACAGTTACATATGTGTCCACAAGGAAAGAAGAGAAAATAGAAAAAAATAGCTAAAAATGTTAGAGGAAGAGAGAGAGAGAGAGAAAAAAAAAAGGAGAGAGCAAGAAAGAGGAATAGAGAGATAGAGGGAGAGAGAGAGGGGGGGGGAGAATTGAATTCATACATAAATGCATTTTATTTAATGGCTACTCAAGTATAGTAGACTCTAGTTTGAAACAAAAACAAGAATAATACAATTGACGAAAAATGCGCAACTGATCCAAGACAGAAGTTTAATGACTGAATTAGAGTATTGATCCCCTAATGTCACGCAAAGAAAGAATTCCAGCTAGATACACTGAGGGATCGCAGCAATATGTTTCAGAATCTCTAGAAGAAAAGTATCGTGTAGAGTTCTTCAAGCTAATAGACAGTGCCCTTTCCAATTTCAGGATCTACTTCACCTCAACAGACATAGAAGAACAGAAAAGACTGGCATCGATTCTACTATGTGGATCAATAGATGATGATCTCATTGACAAGTTTGAATTGGGGGGTGGTCTAGGTGTGAATTGGTCTTCTTCCGACATCACTTCAAATATTCTTCTGTGGAAGAATGCAGGAAGGCATTTCAGGGTATGATTCCGGAAGTTAGGGGGATGTTCCCAAATGTTGAGCAACTTCTGAGACTCCTGCTTGTTTCACCAGCAAGTTCTTGCCAAGCAGAGAGATCTTTCAGTGCCCTAAGACGTGTAAAAACATGGCTCAGAAATACCATGAAGCAGGAGAGATTGAACCATGTCATGTTGTGCCATGTCCATAGGGAGCGACTTGCACATGTCAAAGGAAGGGACATAGCTGCTGCATTTGTTCAAAACTCAGAAAGCAGAGAACGAATATTTGGAAGAATAAAATGAAACTTTCACATTTTCTATGCAAAAAAAGGAAATGTAATTATATATGCTAAGAAAGGATGATATCAACGCCAAATATGTAGGGAACTATGTGTATTGTATTTCTAGAAATCACATGTAAGATATGTAACACAAGGTAGTCAATGTTACATATCTTACATGTGTGGGACTTTTGTGTCTTTCTGAGTATCATATTCTGCTTTATTAAAATATAAAAATAATTAAAATGCATTGTTTTGTTTTGAGGGTGATATTAATTCATTTTTGATGATTCATCATAGAATGTAATAATATAACTGTTGACTAGTTCAATCATAAAATTTGAATGGAACAGCATATATGGTGTAATGTTGTTGTTATTTATTTATTTTTTTGCAAAAAAATATGATCAGTGATCAATCATGTCAAATGCTTGGGCGAAGTATAGAAATATACCAAGTGTCGTCACTTGCCTATCATAAACACTATCAAAGTCACGAATGAGTGTTTTTTTTTTTTTTTTTAGCCTTTTCTGAATCCTTACAGGTGTTCAAAGAGATTAAGAGAACATTATTTTTCTGAGTTTCTCTGAATTAAGATAATCCATGCCGTCAAACCCCCTTTTGGCAGAATAATGTTATAAACGATGTACGAGAGGGATAGATAAAGAGATAGAAAGAGAGATATAGAGAGAGAGAGAGATAGAGAGAGAAAGAGAGAGTTTATAGAGAAATAGGGAGAGAGATAGAGGGAGAGATAAAGTGAGAGATAGAGATAGAGGGGAGATAAAGAGAGGGTGAGAGATAGAGAGAGAGATAAAGATATAGAGAGACGGAGAGATAGATGGATAGAATACAGAGAAAGAGAGATATAGAGGGGAGACGTCCTGCGGTCCTTGCTTTAATATGCCCCTCAGTTTTTCCCCTATAGATCTAAGGGTTTCTAAATTATTGAGAAATTCTGTTAAAGTAAGTTATATATTATGGAACATTTTCACTTTTTAGGAAAAAAATGCAAACATTAAACCTTTCGTATATTATTTTGTTTTATTCAGTCTATATATATTTCTCTGTTTCTGATACTAAATTTATATTGGGAGGGGGGGGGGGTTGTTAACCCTTATGCCACACCATACCCTGCAAACACCGCATTCTATGTCCTCCGACCCCATCCCCCCCCCCCTAATCCTCACTGAACTTGTGCCCCCCCCCCCCCCCCCCACGGTCTAATTCGGATTGACGCCCATGAGGTAGACCATGAATTCTTACACTGTTTCTCCGTGTATACTGCTCCAGTTGATTCAATCTCCTTTTTGCATAGTCGCCTGCATTTGTTGCCTTGTTTACACATGTTTTGAGGCGTTGGATCTCTTCATTTTGGTTGCGGACCTTGGTCTCTAGGTCTAGTAGTTTCCCTTCCTGCTCTTCTATTCGGTGGTTAAGTAGCTGAAGCTCCTCACCTATAACTTCCTTTACAGCTTTCTTCACTAGGCCCCCAACAAGGTCTGCAAATGCCTCACTACTGGTCAGTTCACTAACCAGTGCTGTTATGTTGTCAACTGGCTGTTGCTTTTTTGGTGGCATTTTAGATATTCAGTACACTTCTGTAGATAATGATTGTAGAGTTAAAAATAGGATAGAGGGTGCTCTTATATACAAGAGCCAGAACTACATATCAGATTATTCAATCAAGGTGTGTTGATGTACAATGTAGATAATTGCACTAGTGTGAAGGATCACAGAGACACAGTTCACATGAAAGTAGCCACCGGTTTGTTTACATAGGAACAATAATTCATAATGCTCGGCATAAAATAATCTATTCACCAATGAAGTACAGCATATTGAGAAACAAGAAAGTAGTTGTGAACCATAGCACACAAGCAGTCATTGGCAATACATTGGCTTGCTGATGTTTCAGATATTCGGCTCAACATAGATGAAGTCATACAAGAAAATGAGTATGTGGGACCATAGTTTGTGTTACCTGCGCTTTCGGTGTGTTGCTTTACCTTGGGATGACGAGTTCAAATTACACCTCCATAGTTTGGCAAGTATGAAATTATCCAAAAATCACATTTCCAAAAGAGCCTCCATTAATGAGAAATACCATATAGTTCAGTAATAATGTCCAAATTGAGTAAATGTATGGTTTAACACAATTCCACACAGTTCAACACAGTCCAGCAGCAGCAGTAGTCAACGTATTGTGATAACAACCAAGTAATGATGGTTGGACTGCGCTACACAGTACTGCTCTGAATGGTCATCTTGATGTTACTAAATATCTCATCAGTGAAGGTGCTGAGGTGAATAAGGAAGATGATGAAAATAGGTAATAATGAGGATCGCACTGCGTTACACTGGGCAGCACAGATGGGTCGTCTTGATGTCACTTAATATCTCATTAGTCAAGGAGCTGAAGTGAACAAGGGTATTAATGAGGATCGAACTGTGTTACACTATGCAGTAAAGAATGGTCATCTTCATGTCACTAAATATCTCATCAGTCAAGGAGCTGAGGCAAATAAGGGTGATAATGATGGTTGGACTGCGTTACACTGTGCAGCACAGAATCATCATCTTGATGTCACTAATCATCTCATCAGTCAAGGTGCTCAGGTGAATAAATGAGATAATGATGGTTGGACTGCGTTTAACTATGCAGCAAAGAATGGTATCTTCATGTCACTAAATATCTCATCAGTCAACACACTACGAAATCAGGGTGCAATTTTGGCACCCGTAGGGGTGCAGACCGTTGGCATAATAGCAGCAGTAGGGTGCAGATCTGCACCCTACGCCAGGCTTAATTGGGGTGCAGATTCTGCACCCCAATTAAGCCTGGCGTAAGCCTGGGTAATAACGAGGATTAGACGTTAGTTCACTTTGCTGCTTAGAATGGTCATCCTTCCCCGATCATTCAAGGAGCTGAGGTAAATAAAGGAAATAATGATTCAAGGTTTCAAGGTTTTCTTTATTTTCCACATGATGTCTTACAAACAAACAAACATGTAATATATACAAGTTGATATAGCATAATATCAAGCAAAATTAAGAAATGTTTAAATAAATGGAAGCCTAAAAAACTTAAGTACAGTAATTACATATAATAAACAGTTATACAACCGTACTATCTTATTTTCAGTAAAATTTGGCATAGTAAAAAAGCATAAGTGGGAGAGTCTACTGAAAAGCACAGCTTGTATTTTAAAGAGTCTGACCCCTTTGTGAGAAGAAACTACTTACAAATGCTCTTAACATAATACAAATAATCACGAAATATATGTGCTATACGTTATCTTACCCCCCCCCCCCCCTTATAATACAAAACAGAATACTTGTGGTGCTAGTATGTACAAATCATTATACTTGGAAATAATAACAAGTGATGACTTGAGTAGGAGAGAAGAAAGAGAGAGAGTTGGAAGATGAAGGACAATGATTGCACTGCGTTACACTTTACACTATACAGCACAGAATAGTCATCTTGATGTCATTAAATATCTGATCAGTCAAGGAGCTGAGGTAGATAAAGTAGATAAAAATGGTTGAAATGCATTACACAGTGCTACACAAAATGGTTATCTTGATGTTACTAAATATCTCATCACTCAAGGAGCTGAGAAATAGTGACGATTACACTGCGTTAAGCAGGGTTCCAACTTATCCCAGTTATAGTGGCGAGTTATGGTGAGTTGTGGCGAGCTGCCTCAAGGAGGCACTCGCGATAACTCGCGTAAAGCTCTTCATGTAACTCGGGATAACTCGCAACAACTCGGCACGGCTCGGCGTAACTCGTTGGAACTCTGCACAACTCTCCTTGAAGTCGCAAGCAGTTCCAAAATTTTTGGACATGTTCAAAATTTTCACTAACTCGTAACTCGTGCTGAACTCGTTTAAACTCGTAATATACTCGCAATACTCGCAACATACTCGCATTACTCGTAAGAAGCTCGAGATGCACTCTTCATAACTCGCCACCTTCAAGTATACCCGAGTGCTATTCGAGTTTCCAAGAGTGAGATACGAGCACTACGATTGTGTTACGAGTCAGGCGAAGTTGCCCTCGAGATTAGCGCGAGTTTAGATCGAGCACGGCGACTAACAGCGAGTTTAGATCGAGCACGGCGACTTACAGCGAGTTTCGTATGAGCTTATTCAGAGTGCATTGCAAGCGCACCATGATAAATATGTCAGATGGCCTATAAATATGCAGTGATTTACATTTTCCCAAAAGTATTTTCAAGATAGAACACATTTATTCAACCCTAAACGCACGTGTACACAGAAAAATAGGTCATCGCCATTCCATTTCCACAACTACCAACAAACAAGGCAGGAAACATGCCTCGGCTCAAGAAATCCAAGAGTGGTGGACATTGCGATAATGGACATTGCTGTAGTGGACATTGCGGTAGTGGGCCATTCTTTGTAAAGTGAAACTTTTTTTGACAAAAATGAAGTTAATTCTTGTTTTTTAATAGTATATTCTTGAAGAGTAATGTCTAAAGTTAAATGGTTCACATTTTTTCAATAATTGAAGACCCAATTATGCTAATTTTCATACAATTACATTGGCATAAGTTAAAGTAAAAAAAAATCCCTTTCTCACCATATAATAGTCATCTCTCAGTATGAGCTATAATAGTTGTTGTCACTATATAGTGAAATCATACCCTTCCTAGGTCCTTTTGCAAGTAATTAATTTGAGGGGAAAAGGACAATTGGTCTATGCATTATGTGATAATTTCAATTTCAATTTTCAATTCTCATTTATTTCATTTTCAACTAAAAAGTACATTCGAAACAAATACAAAATAAGTCATAAACGAAATTAGAAAATGAAATGGGGAACTACATAAATAAAGCCCTTGGGCCTTGTACAAGCATAGTTCCCTAAAAATATTGCGAAAATGATATAGACAACAAACAGAAAAAGATAAAACTAAAACTAAAAATATAACACAAATATAGACAACAAAGAAAAATAGGAACAGAAAAATAACTATACATATTTAAGAGAAAGAAAAAGCTTCAACTTTTTTTTGAAAGAAGTGATTGTATTGCAATTAGAAATACATTTGGGAATTGAGTTCCAAATTACAGGGAAATTATGTCGTACTGATTTCATTGCATTATTTGTTTTTACTGGCCATAAGTGAAAAGAATCCTTAAAACGGGTATCATGATTATGTATCTGGTAATTAAGAGTGAACATTTGAGAAATATTAGAGGGTAATTTATTTTTAAAGTAAAAGAAACCAAGGAGAGCAAGGGAGTAATAGTACAAATCAAAAATATTAAGAGTTTTCAATTTACTGAACAATGGGGCAGAAGGGGCACGATAGGGACATCCCAGGCATATGCGAAGGGCCTTTTTCTGTAATTTAAATAATTTATCTAATTTAGTTCGACTACAATTGCCCCAAACAGCAACACAATAATTAAGGTATGAGAGCATAAATGAATTATATAATAATATTAAAGCAGAAGGCGGAAGCGAATCTTTTAATCTATACAATATACCGATACATTTAGATACCTTTTGAGTGACCTTATTAACATGTGTATCCCAATGCATATTATAATCAATGTATACCCCAAGAAAATTAACACTATTAACCTTATTTATTGGATCATTGTTGATTTTAAGAAGTAAACTATCAAGTGAATCAGTTAGATTAGACTTCCTATGGTAGAACGTAATGTAATTTGTTTTACTAGAGGATTTATCAACAATCTATTTGATTTGAACCATTTTGTTACTTTATCTATTTCAGTATTGATATTATTTTGTAAATTACGAGTGTTAGGTTGGGTGTAAATTAAAGTGGTATCATCAGCGTACATGATATAATCAAATTTGTCAGATGAATGTGAAAGATCATTTATATAAATTAAAAACAATAAAGGACCTAGGATTGAACCTTGTGGTACCCCATGTGTAAGAGAAGAAAAATTGGAAGAATTACTGTTATTAACTTCATATTGAGATCTATTACAAAGATAACTTTCAAACCAACTTAGTGGTAAGCCCCTAATCCCATAATGTTCCCATTTTGACAAGAGTATTCTATGATCAACTATATCAAAAGCTTTGGAGAGGTCCATGAAAATGCCAATACAAAATTTATTAGTATGAATTGCTGATAAAACTTTATCTTGTAAATCTATCAAAGCATGTGTAGTTGAATGATTTTTCCTAAACCCCTATTGTGAGTGAGTAAGAATATTATTATTTAAACAAAATGAATATAGTCGATTATAAATGCATTTTTCTAACAATTTTGATATGGATGGCAGAATGGAAATGGGCCTATAATTATCGAATTTATGAGGATCATTCTTTTTAAATACAGGGGTTATTTTAGCAATCTTTAGTTTATCTGGGACTATGCCTGTAGAAAGAGAGAGGTTGAATATAAAAATCAAAGGATGTACAATATAAAATATTATTTTTTTCATTAAGTTAGTACTAAGATTATCAAATCCAGCAGAGTTACTGTTGTGTAATGAATTACTAATGTTTATAACTTCATGTTCTGTTATGGGATTAAAGTAAATAGAATTGTTCATAAAACCAGTCAGATAGTCTTTAAAAGAAGTATTATTAGGAGAAGTGGTCATTGAATTAGTTATCTGTCTACAACAGTTTATGAAATGTTGATTAAATTCAGTTACTATATGCTGTGGATCGCAAACATTTCCAGTCTCATTAGTAAAATATTGAGGCAAAGATGTTCTAGGCTTATTTAGTAATGAATTGATAACTGACCAAGTCTGTTTTGTATTATATTCAAATGACTTCAGTCTGTTAGAAAAATATGATTTCTTTGCATGCTTTATCAGATTGTTTAACTTATTTCTATATTTTTTGTATTTTCTTTCATTATCCAAGGTATTGTTTTGGAGAAATTGTTTATAATAACGATTTTTTTTTTCTTTATGCATCTCAGTAAATACTTTGTTATCCATGGTTTTTTCATGCCTCTTTGAGTGAGCGTACTTTTTAACAAAGGAAAATGTTTGTCAAACAACTGAGTAAAACGATTAATAAAAAAGGAATACGCATCATTAGCATTTGTTATATTATAAAGATTGGTCCACTCTTCATGATAAAGATCATATTGAAAATTAAGTATATTGTTATCTGAGTATTTACGAAAAAACGAATTGAACTTGGTTGATAAGTATTATTATTAGAACTTTTATAGACTAGAAAAATGGGTAAATGATCACTAGCATCAGAACAGAGACTACCTGAGTCAAATTCTGAATCAAGTACATTGGTGAATACATTATCAATAAGGGTAGCAGTGCTTGATGTAATACGAGTTGGGGTTTGTATAATCGGGAATATACCAAGTACAGAATTAAGCCTTAGAAACTCATTAACAGTATCATCATCTTTAAACAAATCAATATTAAAATCTCCAGTGATATAAATATTCCTATGTTCATTACTTAATGTATTAACAGCATTGTTGTAAAATTCAAAAAATATTTCATGATTTGATCCTGGTTTTCTATATATGACACCAACAGTAGACCTCTTGTGGTTTACATCTAAGAAATCAATAAACAAATATTCACATGTTAAATTGGATTCTTGATTATAAACGATATCTGTTCTTACAGTATATAGTATATCTTTTTTCACAAATAGCGCAACACCACCCCCTCGTCCATATATCATGTTAACATTCAAAAAATTATAACCATCTAGATTGCAATTAACTAAGGTTGTATCACATATCCAAGTTTCAGAAATTGCTATAAAAGAGAAAGAATGATTTATCGTTGACAAGAATTGAGAAATATTTTCAAAGTTTTTTCTGTAAACTTCGGGCATTAAAATGGATAAGACTTTAATAAAGATGAATTATGTGAGAACTTTACATTAAACTCTGAAGGTAGATAGTATGAAGATTGGGGAGAATTATATACATGCAAGTCTGGATCAACATGTTCAAGGGGATTATTAATCGAGTACAGTTTGGGGTAGTGTGGAAGTCATTATTATATATACATTTGCAATAAGGTATGAAGCAGTATTGTAGCAGAGGATTGTATAGTTATAACATATCTCAAAAGTATTGTAATTGTTATTCTGTTCACAGAACATCATCATAATTTACTACAGAATGAACAAATGTAACATAACAATATAAACAAAATAAAGAGAGAAAGAAAAAAACAAAACAAATATATACCCTGTGTGTGCACCTATGTGCGATATGAGGGAAGACTGGGATGATCAAGGGAAGTCAAGTATATCAGAATTTTCAATGAAGTTATAAATATATTTTTTTTCAGATATTGAATAATTCAGGAAAATCATAACCATGCTTGTAGTAGTCATGATGGATTGCCATATTTAAAATAAGTGGGGAAAACCATAAGTTTATAACAATATGTTGGTCTAATTATGAGTTCATACAATATTTCAGGACCACCAATATATATAATAAATTACAGTAAGTCATATGACAAAAATAGACAAGCTAACACGCATACCTAAAATCGGTAAAATATTAACGAACATGTAATACGCTTAACTGAAAAAAAAAATGAATATCTGTTGTTATTGATGGTTTTCAGTTACTCCTACATGTAAAACATTATTACCTAATTGAGGTAATTCGAATTAACGAAACAATGGAAAACGGAAGAAGTAAAAACGGAAGTAGAAACGGAAGAAGTAAGAAGTACCTGCATGTCATCAAATTTATGACATCTGTGAACAACAGAATATAGTAGTATGCCACAGAAAATTCATGACATTTAAAATATAACAGTAATACATGACGTATGCATAACTGAGAAGCATACAGATGTAAAATATATTGTTTTTAGTTTACACTTCAGAACATAACTGTACATAGAAAAATAAGCAAAAGAATAAAAGGCAGATGTATATCAGATTTACTAATCTATTACTGTTACTGCAAAAAGAACACTATGTAATTAAAATCTGAAAAAACATGCAAAATATTGACATATTGTTCTTTATTAACACTTTAGTAGTTAACTGTACATATGAATAAATAAGAGAGCAAAAGGGGCAAAAGTATATCTACTCACCAGATCTATGACATTTACAAATTGCAGATTACAAAAAAGCAGAAAAATATAGGCGTAATGATTCTTCATTAGCACTTTAGTACATAACTGTACATATAACTATAATTAAACAAGCAAAAAATGCAGAAGTATATCTATTCACCAGATCTATGACAACTGCAGATTGTAGATTACAAAAAAGCAGAAAAAATATAGGCACATTGTACATTGTTAGTACATAACTGTACATATAAGTATAATTACAAGAGCAAAAAAGGGCAGAGGTATATTTGTTCACCAGATCTATGACATTCACAAATTGTAGATTACAAAAAAGCAGAAATATGTCATCAAAATTATGACACTGAAAATGTGAAATAATGCATACGCATAACTGAAAAACATGAAAATATATTGTTCTTCATAGATGCGCTTACATAACTGCACAATGAAGATATCCAAAACAATAAATGTAGAGACTGTTCACAAAATGCTTTTTAAGGATTTGAGGAACAGTTATGCATGATTAGTAAAAATATGTATGTATCAGAATTAAAGAAGGTCAAGATCTTCCTTACATCTTATGATGTAACATGCATTATTAAGTACTAGTAAATTACAATGTCACACACGTGACCCCAAAACATGAAAAGTTTATGAAAAATAACATAAGTTTGTTTGAAAAATACAATTTGGATAATCTATATTTTCCTGTCATAAGCTAACCTGTATGTGTCCTCCATCTCACCAAATATTATTCCAAATATGATTCTCGTTCTTTAAATATCGCCCAACTAAGGTAGCTTAGCGAAATGTAGTGGTGCATAAGCACGGGGGATTTAAACAAAAGAACGCAAGCGGCCAATCAGCGACAGCGTTTCTCGCTTCCGGGATTTTACCCCCTGGGGAACGAAGACTCTGTGTCTGACAAAAGCGATCCCGTCTCCCGGTGCTGAAAAGCCGCGATTTATTTTTGGTCTTCTCTGCAGACTTGTTAAAACGCTATAGCCCCCTCTACGGCTACATTATTGTGTACTTCTACGTGTTTTTCTCGACGCGGCAAACCACTATCATGACAGGTCAAGTCTGCGGGACACATTCATGATGATCCATTGTATTAAATTTTCTCAATACGTATCTATCTATGCTTGTATTTATATACTTCGATAAAAACACTTGTAAATAACAATCTAATTGTTTCGTTCTATCTTACTGGGGACTCTAAAACTATAGCATTTACTAAGAGCAGTGAGTCTATCAGTATCGAAATTCTCTGTCTTTTAAAAATATTTTTAATATATATTTTCATGGTAGGCCAAAATCAGTATGTGGGCTTTATCGTTTAACGAGGGAATTCAAGAGGAACATCGATTTGAATACCGTTTTAATCATGTTTTCCTCATGAAGAGTATTATTGTTTATTCATAAATATTATTTATTTCTTCTTTCATTCATGGTTAAAACAAATATCCGAGAGAGTCTGGATCATTATTACGAGGTTAAAAGTATTGCGTGCCTTTCAAATATATTGCTCTTATTGACTTCAATTATTTCTGCCCATCACCTTTTTCTGTCAATGACCTCTTCCTAATTGAGATCCCAATCTCCATCAGAATTTTGTGCAGTAATATATGCGCCCACAAGTATAAAGTGCATGAAATAGTAGGTAAAAGGTTCGAAATTCGAAGGAAATCGTAATTTCTGATTGCCTTGCTTCAGTCTTATAATCGCAAATCCAGAGGGACAGGGTTACATGTCCCCCCCCCCCCCCCCCAACATGATGGTAATTGTCATTATGGTGATGATGATGATGTCGATGATACTACTACTAATAATAATTACATTATTAATAATATTAGTAAGTAGGCAAAAGATTGTTTTCTTGTTATATTGTGATAAGGATGTGCACTGATGAATATTTCGGATTATATTGTAGACATTCTTGTTGTCATGGCAATAAAATTTCAAAGTGATTTAGAAGCTCGAAGGGAGGGGGGGGGGGGGGGGGGCTGTAAAGGTTGCGCTGTGGCTAATTATTTACAGACATCAGCCAATCCTTTTCAGTTGTTTATCCATTCCTGAATAGCCTACCGAAGCAGGGAATGATAACATATAAAACGGAGAGAATGCAGCCCGTTCATTTGTCAGTAGTCGGAAAATTAGTCAACGTAGAGCAAGGGCGGCGCACCCGGGGGCCAGGGGGCACAGTGCCCTCCCACTTTTTCAAGTACCCCAAAAGTGCCCTTTTTACATCTGAAAAAATGCCCCCCTTCCTCTCTGATAAGTGCCCTTTTTACTACTAAAAGTGCCCCTTTTCCTTTCTAATAAGTGCCCCTTCCCCTTCCAATAAGTGTTTTTTCCCTCCTGATAAGTGCCCCTTTTCAAAATCTGATAATTGGCTCCTTATCTCTCTAATAAGTGCCCTTTTCTTCTGATGATAAGTACATTTTTACTTCTGATAGGTGCCCCTTTTCCCTTCTAAATAGTGCCAACTTTCCCCTTCTGATAAATGCCATTTTTACATCTCATAAGCTCCCCTTTTCCTGTCTAATATGTGCCATTTTCCTCTTCTCATGAGTGCCCCTTTTCACTTCTTATAAGTGCCCCATTCCATCTCTGATAAGCGCCCTTTCCTCTTCGGATAAATGCCCCCTTTTACGTATGTTTCCCGTTGTATCTTACAAAAAAAGCCATATCTAACTTCAAAGTATCGATGCGGCTTTATGTAGTAGCAGGTACACATACATGTATTACTACAATGTAAGGCAGTGGAGCTGGAGGCAAGAGGGGCATAATGCCTACCCCCCCCCCCCCCCCAGTAAAGGAATTCTTATTCCGCTCGCTCGAATATGCCCATAATTTACACCAATTAAGGGCAATATTTTCTGAAAATCTCCCCAAAACTCCCTCGCTACGCTCGCTAGCTCTTATGAAAGCAAGCAGATCGCATAAAGTATGTTGATATAGATGTAATCCTAAAGAAAAGCGACAGGGATAATGTATGAATTAAAAGATAATTCAACATTCCCCCAATTAATTTGCTGTTGTCAATTTCATTATATCGCTATAAATGATTCTCAACCAAAGGAATTCAGCATTAGAAAAAAGTCTGAAAATGTTTGCTCGTTCGCTTCGCTCGCTCGCACATGAGTCATTAGACCACCACACACAACTGCTAATTTATTGGGGGAAGCTGAAGCAGTGTCCAGAACCACAATAAAAAGGAAGAAGATGATGCTTGATAATGTATTAATCATGTTAACTGGGCTGTAGGGTAATACCAATTTCACAAAAATGGTCCCTTTTTTTCGTTTTATGTTCACCCTTGTAGGTGCCCCCTTTTCCCAAAAAGTGCCCTATTTGGCTGGTGCCCCCCTTCCCACTTTGAAAGACGCTCCGCTGCCCCTGACGTAGAGAAATAGCCCAGGCCAAACCCGGTTCAAGCTGACAAGCTTTTTGTGAATAACATGGATAGTCTAAGTAACTGTAAGGGGGTAAAATCTCATAATTTATGTAAAATGGGGTGACTATTTCGGGAAGGTTCCCAGACTATGTAAGTTCTATGTAAAACAAATTGCATGGGTTAATCAATGTGAACAAGAAAAGAGTAGGTCCTATTTAAGTTAATTATAGGCTAAATTGCAAGTTCAGTGTATGATAACAGAAGGACGATACAGGTAACAAACCAGTATTATGTAACAGGGAACAAAGAAAGACATCCCAACGGAGTGAATAGGCATTGTCTAGTGCAGGTGTGAGGCCACCGGCCGAGGTGCGCTTAATCTCTCCAGAATGGAGAGTGTTCTTAGAACACTCCGAGTCATGTGCATCATAACAACTTTCGAATGACTAAAGTTCACAATTTGAACTCTTGGTAATACAATGAATAACCTATGTTTAACACTCCTACAAAATATCAACCCAATCCGACAATTCATTTCATGGCGGTTGCTATGGCCTTTTGATTCACTCTCTATTGATTTTCTTTCTTGTTTTCTTGCTCCTCACGCTTGAATGGTCCCTCTGTAGAACAGCTGAGCTGCAATGGCACGGCTGAGCAGGGCGATCCTTCCAATATTATTTTCTCATGTTATCATGTATGTTATTATATATATGTTTTTATAATTGGTAAATAAAATAAGAATAGTCTACCCTTAAACATTCGTTCCTGCCCTTCAGCTGAATCTTTCAAAAGAAATCTTAAGACTTATTTGTTTTCTCTATGATTGGATTTGGTTGTGTGCACTTGGAGAGCAAAATAATTACTTTGTTTCATTTTTTCTTATTGTAAAGCGCCTTGAGCATGTTTATATGGAAGGGCGCTGTATGTATGTATGTAAATCGATCAAATCAAATATAGGCCTCAACTTTAGAGCTCATTTCCTCCCTAACTGATACCAGCAAACCTATCTTACAAGCTCTTTTCGTTCGCTAAATCAAAAGGGTTATAAAGTTTCAAGTTTAAAGCTGAGACTTTGTTCTATCCAAATAGAATAAAATTAGATTTGTTTGTTTGTTTGTTTGTTTGTGTGTTTGTTTGTTTTTTGGGTTTTTTTCGGGGGGGGTTGTTGGTTTTGTGGTGCCGGGTCACAAATGTTCAAGGACGTTTTTTGTTTAAAGGGCCCTGTCCAAGGGTCCCCGCCGCAATACTCGCAATACACGCGAATACACCCCTCCCCTTCCCTTTCAGTCACATAACAGAGAAAAAAGAGAAGGTGAAAGAGGGTGAAAAGAAAAGAAAAAAAATCATTACGAAAAATATGCGAATTCGCTGGCTCGCAATTTATTCATTTATTTTCATTTTTAGATTACATGCAAACATGATACTCGGTTGAAAGGCATCAGCCCCTCCCACGAGAAAATATGGCCATACGCCAGGATTTGATCATAAGTGAGCTGTTCTTTTATTTACGGGTGTGAAAAATTCGGGAGTGGGAAGGGGGTGGGTCTTGAAGTTCTTGACAAATTAAAGTCGGTTTATTTTTAAGCTTGTGCATGCAAGCCGGTGAATATAATTTAGTCAAAATTAGAAGTGAAAATTCTAAATAGAAGTCCTGCCCCCTCCCCGAACATGATTAATACATATCAAGCATCATCTTCTTCCTTTTTATTGTGGTTCTGGACATGTTTCAGCTTCCCTAACTGGCAGTAATGTGTGATAGTCTAATGATCCATGTGCGAGCGAAGCGAGGAGCAAAAGTTTTCAGACTTTTTTCTAACGTTGAAGTCCTATGTTTGTGCATTTTTTTTACGGCGATATAATGAAAATGACAAGAGAAACTTAATTTGGGGAATGTCGGAAGATATTTTAATTCGTGCTTTAACCCTGTCGTTTTTCTTTAGGATTTCATCGATATCAACATACTTTAGTATGATAAATGCTTGATTTCATTATGTATTATAAGAGTTTCGGGGAAATTTTCGGAAAATATTATCCTTACTTGGTAGTATTATGGCATATTCGAGAGAGCGGAATGACAAATACTTTGCTGGGGGGGGGGGGGCATGGCATGCCCCTCTTGCCTCCAGCCCCACTGCTTTACATTGTAGTTTAGTAATGGGTACCTGTTAAGCCGCACCGATTATTTGAAGCTATATAAATATGGCTCTTTTTGTAAGAAACAGTGGGAAATATTGGTAAAAGGGGCATTTATCAGAAGAGAAAAGGGTGTTTATCAGAGGTGGGAAGGGGCAATTAAAAGAGGTGAAAAGAGGCACTTATGAGGAAGAGGGCACATATTACGTAGGGAAAGGGGTAATTATCAGAAGGGGGAAAAGGGCACTTATTAGAAGGTAAAATGGGCACCTACCAGAAGCATAAATGCTCTTATGAAATGAGAAAAGGGCACAAATTAGACAGAATTAGGGGCATTTATCAAAAGGAGAAAAGGGCACCTATAAGAGAGAAAGGGAACAGTTTTCAGAAAAAAGGGACACGTTTTGGGTACTTCAAAAGTGGTCCCCCCCCCCCTGCTCCCACGAGAGCGCCGCCTCTGCCTACCCTCTAAGGGCGCAAGACCCGAGGGGCATTTGGTGTCTGTGTGTGTTGGGGGGGGGGGGGGTCTAGGAGCAACAAAATTCCCCAGATCGTATTTGTGGCGGGTGTCACACGCGCCCACACACACACACACACACACACAGAGGGAAGGGGGAAATAATATCCAACTTATATTTTTAACTAGGTACATATGACATTGGGAATGCACCACATGACTTCCCAAGGTTTTCGAGGGGAAAGGGGAGGGAGTTAGGAAAACAATGTTGTGATGGCAGATGCAAATTATCTCGAATTGTCAGGGAAATGAAAAGGAATTATATTTTCGCCCACATTGATTTTAACTTGAAGAAAATTATGAGCCGAAGATTTAGAACTCCAGTAAGAAATTGACAGAACGGTCCAAGTCAAAATAGAGTTTGTGTCGCAGACTTTAATAGGGGAAGTATGGGGAAGGGAGTTAGGGGCAGGATTAAGATTAACAATTTTTGTCAACCTGGAAATAGTTTTTCAGAATACTGCTGACTGGCCGTATTCTGAAATACTATGGGGTGGCGAAGGAATTAAGCTACAGGGCCAAGAAAGTTTTTCCTGATGTGTTTTCCTCCCCGGAATATGAAAAAAATTCGTGAATTTTATCTGATTTTCAGAATAAAGATGACTTAAAAACATTGCAATGTAATTGATCGACGTCAATGTTTATTAACATAAAACAGAGTCGTAATTACGATAGCCACAAATGTATTGTTTTAGTTTGTATGATCCTTCCATTGTCATGGAAATTAAGTTAAAAATAACCATATACATCAGTCTGGGATTATTTAATCCCCTTATTCGAGGAAATTATAAATGATATGGAGAGACGAAGAACGAAAGAGAAGAAATGGAAAAAGTATTGAAAACATGGAGAAGTCAAGAAAATAAGAAAAAGAAGACTATAGAAAAACAGAGGGGGAATCACATCAACTGCACGTGGCCTTTAGTTAAGCACTTTTTTATAGGGTGCTGCCATCAGTTAGGGTTTGATATATTTCAAGATATGTATCATACACTGAAGCCCCTACTCTGTGCAATGAAAAGCTACTTCAGTGAAAGGCTTGTCTCAAATTTTGCATAGAGCTATATAGTTCGAAGAAGAAATAATAATGGGGGATCGGACCTATTGTGTTGAGTTGAATGCATGTAGGACGGAGGAATAATGGGGAGGCGGCTTTGGTTATACGTGCGTTCGAGCAGCGTCAGCGTTTGTTCTTATGATGAAAAGACAGGAAGTCTATTGACTACTTATATAAAGAAGTAATAGGAGAGAGAGAGCCCTACTGCTAATCCCTGTTAAACTGAACTTCCCTCAGTGACATAACAACATGTTATGCATAGGCGGCTATTACAGGACTCAGGCCGACAGCATGGACTGATGATAGTATTGATTTGATTTGGTTTGATGGATTCATGATATATTCTAGAGTAAAAATCCCCTCATTATACCATACTTGCCTCTTCGCTACTTTTTTGCTGCATCTGCATATCTAGATTAGATCAAGCTAGAACGACACGCACTCTAAAAAGAAAATGCTCATGCGGACAAATATTATTGCATGCAAAGGGCTCTTTTGGTATTTAGTTTTAAATGTAATTTTCAATTCGATAATTTAAAAAGACATAAAAAACTGTATTTCTCATTATCTTATACTAGTTCACTTTCTGCAGAGACGTCGCTAGAAAATTTTGAATGGGGAGGGGATGACGCCAAAATTTTTCCGACAAATCGTTAAGGTCTGACACTCGAATTTGCCTACAAAAAATGCCGCACCCTAAGCTGTACCCACAGAGTTCAGTGGCTATACCCTAATTCCCCCCCCCCCCCCCAACACACACACACATAGAGAGAGCTTGATCATACCGGGCAGGCGGCCACTATTCTAATCTAAATACAGAAGTTACAGAATTATCCTGGCTGCCCAAATATTTGAATATTCTGGCACCTCGCTACCTGAATATGAAGTGTTGCATTGTTGCCCGAATATCGGAACTTAAAAAAATCATCAGGGGGAGGGGGGGGGGGGGAGGTGGGGCGCAGCCCATTATCGAAGGGGTGCCTTTTGTCCGAATATTAACTTTCCACTATTTTTTTTTTGGGGGGGGGTAGCAGAAACAAATTTCCCAGATATATTTGTGGCGAGTGTGGAACCGAAAATTTAAGCAGTGGAAAGGAGAAATAATGGCCAACTTTAAATTCTAACTAGGCATGTGATATTGGGAATACACTAACATGACTAAAGGCCTTCCCAAGGTTCTCGAGGGAAGAGGGGAGAGGGGGTTAGGACCAACAACAACCAAAATGATAGCAGATGCAAATCATCTAGAATTGTCAGGAAAAAGAAAACGGTTTATATTTTCGCCGACAGCGCTTTGAACTGGAAGTAAGTTTATGGGGAACCGCTGGCCCTCTAGATCTGTGGGGTCCATCGAGGGATGGGAAGGGGGGGGGGCAGTAAAACGGACCCCCGCAAAAAGTAATAATATGTATATGAAAATTGTATCCCGGAATAAGATTCATAATGTATTTTTTCTCAGTCACACGAGAAAACATTCCATTTCGCGCCCAAAATGAATGGTAAATGAATCGTAAGCTAATTTCAAAATAATGCCGACTTTAAAAATATGACGATAAGAGTTATCGGCAGCGGCGTCGATGGGGGGGGGGGGGGCTTGAGGGATCACACTTCCACTCAAAATTGCTGTCGGCAAATGCGCCACCTCTGTCGGCAAAAAAAGGAGGGAGAAAATGGGGAGAGGGAAGAGGAAAGAGAAAAGAAAAAGGAGAAAAGAGAAAGGAAAAGGGAAAGGGGGAGAAAAGGAAAAGGAAAGGAATTCAAAACTAAAACAGAAAGAAAAGAGGGAAAGGAAAAGGGGAGCAAAGAAAAAGAAGGAAAAACTTCTTTTTTTTTTCTTTTTTTTTTTTTGGTGTTTTTTTCCTCGCTCTCAGAAAAGTGAATGGATAATATTCGGGCAAAATGCGTCCCCCTTCGGCAATGGGCTGTACATAGCCCCCTCCCGAGGATTTTCAAAGTTCCGATGTATGGCCAGCCACCACTTCATATTCGGGTAGAGAGGTGCCAGAATATCCACATATTTGGGTAGTGAGGTTTTCTTGATATGTAACTTCTGTACATTTTTACTAAGAAAAGTTGTTTTTGTTGTTGTTTTTGTTTTTGTTTTGTTTTTTAATTTAGAAGTTGAAAAGTTGATATTCGGGTAAAAGGCGTCAGCCTATCCCCTTGCGAAAATGGGCCCGTATGATCATGACTTCTACAGCTGCGATTTTCTTGTATCATTATGTGAGGGGAGATTAGGGTGTACCGTGTAGCATTTTTTGGCAAATTTAGGTGTCACACCCTAAAAATCTGTTGGCAAATTTGGGTGTCACACCCAAAATTTTGATGGCAAATTTGGGTGTCCCACCCCATCCCCATTCAAATGTTCTAGCGATGCCCCTGGATATCGGCGTTGATTCAATCTTCATTCCTCTTTCTGTCTGGACTACAAGATCCCTTATCTTTCATAAGCTTTTGTTTTGCCACTTTAATCCCATTTGAAGGGGAAATCTAGGAAAATCTGTACTGTCCCTTTCCTATTTAATGGTTTTTAATCTCCGATTTGTATACTTGAAATACATAGGCATAGCCAGGGGGCCCATGGGGGCACTGGCCCCCCTATTCAGCCCTAAAAAAAAAGTGAGAACGAAAAAGCGGGAGAAGTGAGACAAAAAAAAACCTAAAAAGGCGCTACGAGTCGTTACCTTTCAATCACAATTTGCTAAAACTTCAAAGTTTTCGCGCTTCGCGCGGGAAGGGGGAAATAACTCCCCCTTCCCTGCACCCACACCTATTACATACAGTAAAATATTGCGTCCAAATTATTGAAAAGCAGTCCGAGCGTCGAACTATAACTTTCCGCCTAAAAAAAATTGTTTGCTATGAGCTTTCTCTCAAATTTGTTAAAACGTCATAGCTTTCGCGCTTCGCGCGGGAGGGGGAAAAGTCCCCCCTCCCTGCACCCACCCCTGTTACAGTGCATTATTGCGTCCAAATAATTGAAAAGCAGTCCGGGCGTTGAACTAACTTTCCGCCTAAAAAAAGGTGCTGCGAGCCGTTATCTTTCTCTCAAACTCCCCCCTCCCTTCACGCTTTGCGTGCTAATCACCAATTTCGCACGCTTCGCGTTCTCACAACCCAACCCCCCTAAAATGAAATCCTGGCTACGCGGTTGGATTCTTCACGTCTACCCCCCCCCCCCCCCATTGAAAAATCCTGGCTACGCCAATGTTGAAATACCATGCCATGCTCTACTCATATGGCTCAATAAGTTTCACTTCTTTAATACACTACCCCCGAAAATCAACACATGTGATGTAAAAAATAGCTCCAATACCATTATGACTATGATGATGATGATGATAATAATAATAAATAATAATAACAACAACATCAAAACCATAATGCTAATGCTAATCATAATCTTAATCATAATAATCACGATAACAACAATGCCAATACTGATAAATAAAAATCATGTCTATATTGACATTTGATGGGTAGCCTCATCAGTATTTATACTGATGAGGCTTGGGGGCAAATCAATTACTAACCCAGCATTGAAAGCTACATGATTAATACTTTTTTTGATAGGGTCCTGCCATTACATCAGTTAGGGTTTGATATATTTCAAGATAATGTATCATACACTGAAGCCCGTAGTCTGTTCATTGAAAGGCTACTTTGAACAGTGAATGTCTTGTCTCAAATTTTGCACAGAGCTATAGTTCTTCAGAGAAATAACAATGGGGATCGGACCTATTGTGTTGAGTTGAATGCGTGGGACGGAGGAATAATGGGAGGGGCGGCTTTATACGTGCGTTCGATCCGCGCCAGCGTTTGTTGTTATGTTGAAAAGACAGGAAGTCTATTGACTATTGATATAAAGAAGAATTAGGAGAGAGAGAGAGAGAGAGAGAGAGAGAGAGAGAGCCCAACTGCAAATCCCCTGTTAAACTTCAATTGTCCTCAATGACAAAGTAAAGTGTTATTATGCATAGGCGGCTATTACAGGTCTCAGGCCGACAGCAAGGACAAATGTTAGTATTGATTTGATTTGGGTTGATGAGTTAATGATATCATAATAAGATATTCTAAAAGTAAAAATCCCCTCATTGTACTATATACTTGTCTCTTCGCTACAATAGTTATTTGCCGCACATCTAGAAAATGATCATGGGGAAAAATTTAATATCATTACAAATAAAGGAGTCTTTTTGTCTTTAGTTCTAAATGTAGTTTTCAATTCGAAAATTCAAGACATACAAAACTGCATTTCTCATTATCCTATAAAAGTTCATTTCTCTCGTTTTCCTTGCCCTTAAATTATAAGTAGATTTTTCCATCATCATTCACGTCTTTAATTTCTGATATTGATTTCCACGTCTTATCCACATGCTATCATTTTAGAACATAACATATTTTTTTAAAGATAAACATGCGAACTGAGGAAAATAGAACAAGAATCAGAATATTTGGAGAAAACTGAGAAAAGAGTGTGTGTGAGAGAGAGAGAGAGAGAGAGAAAGAGAGAGGGAGAGATTGAGAGAAGACGAAGGCAATCATTATATTGGGTTTAATGGCTGCCATTTCCATTAATTATGTGGTGTTGTGTTGTTGTTTTTTGGTTCCACCAGCGCTGTTCTAGTTCTTTTTTTTGGGGGGGGGGGGTGGGGGGTGGGGAGCACACAATGATCGTTGAAATGCAATAGACATATTCAAGATAAGAAGAATTGGAGAAGGGGAGAGAAAGGAATAAGAGGAGCAATAAAACATAAAGAACAATAAACTGTTAGGCAAGCCAATGCCATCGGAAACTCACTCTATTTTAAAAATATTTATATATTCTATTTATTTTGTTGTTATTGTTCCACTACTACACACTAGCCTTTCATACACATATACTGACAGAAGAGGGCGTACTTCCGGAATCAGTGAATGGTACCAAGAGCTTCTTTCTTTGAATTTATCAAGAAGATTGGCTCGGATCCGGGAAGACTGCATTATAGGCTCCATGCGATCGTTATGTAGAAGGCTCGGAGCTCATTGCAGTGTTCACGCACAGTAAGAACGCATCAGTTCCGGATGCGTTCTTATGCACCACGACATTTCGCTAAACTACCTAACTTTGTCACACACGTGACCTGAGTGCAAATGGTCAAGTGCATATTTACTGTTGAGTTTCTTGACCTATTAATTCTGTTTTCACTTTCTGTATTCCTCTTGTTTAATCCTCTGAATTGATTGCGTAACCCTATACAATAATTATGATCAAAGTGTAATAAGCTATAAAGTTGACATATTTTTTTTGTTATTTAATCTATGTACCTATGTCTGTATTTACTGTATATACAGGATAAACCAACACACTTGGAAGGTTATTAAAGTTATATAGAGCGCACAATAGCCCAGTTCCCTGGGGTTTTTTTTTGTCACACACGTGACTAAGAATGGCCCCTTTGCATCACTTTGGTCTCCTCCTAAACATCTGTTTTTCTACGGCGCCTCTTGACAACAGGGTCGCACAAATTGTGCAGAAGATCAAGGTCTCTTCTTCCTCAAGCAGAGCGAAAATGCTTCTGGCATCCATCTTTATTTTGCAGAGCGCCAAAAACTATGCGTTCTCCCCCCGCCCCCCTCCCTCCTGGATCGTATGAAACTCGTAGAAAGCTCTTATCACTCGTAACAAGATCTTGATAACTCGTTGATAGATCGGTATAAGTCGTACACAGGTCATCGCAACTCATACCAAGCTCGGTGTTACTCGTTTCGCGCTCGGTTCACTCGTACAGTTATCGTAGTAAACTCGATGTTGCGTCGTATACACTCATTGCAAGTCTCATAAAATAGGCAAATTTCGCGCGACTTCACGCGAGTTCAAGCTCGCGCAGCTCGGCACAACTCGAGACTCCAACTCGGCTAAGTGGGAACCTTGTAGACTATGCAGCACAGAATGTGATGTCACCATCAGTCAAGGATCAGAAAGAATTCGGTACTAGGCAGTCTACAATTGTTGTAAATACTTTAGATATTTTTTTTTTTTTTTTTTACTATTCTTTACTATTTGTTTGTTCGTTTGTGTGTTTCTTTGGAAAAAAAATATTAATATTACCTGTATTTCGAGACAACTACATTATAGTGTTACTATAATCATGATAATATCACAGTGGCGTTTCTAAGGATTATGGCGCCCGGGGCAAACAATACAAATGTCCCCCCCCCCCCCCTCCCTGCCAAAACTTAATAACACACTGTTGGTTATGAAGGTGGAATACTTTTCTCAAGAAATTTTCCTAGCATCATTATTTCAATCTAAATTAACATTGGCATTTATGGTGCATATAACCACTTCACTTTATTATTCTGTCTCTTATGCACGTTTGGCAGTATTTTTTTTTTTTTTTACTAATTATCAGGTCTAATCGGTTGGCGTCTTAAGATTTAAACGACAATGAAGACAATAGACAGTAAATTAAGGATCATGACACTTTTCTTTTTAATCTCTGTCAGTTTTCCAGATATTTCTTTTGTTGTTGTGATTTCATGGATCAATTTGCATCACAGTAGAGTCCTTGTTGTTACTCTTTCACTAATAGCGTGTTTGTCCACCCCTGGCACGAATCAGGACATGCAGACGTCGTGGCATGCTGTCCAATAGTTTGTCGACGACATCAACAGGCATAGCATCCTATTCTTCCCTCAGAGCGTAGGCCAACTCCTGCAGAGTTTGAGGAATAACATCTCTGTCGTTGATGGCTCGGCCTAGGGCATCCCATGCATGCTCTATGGGGTTCATATCCGGCGAGCAAGCAGACCATGGCAACGGCTACACGCCCTCTGCCTCAAGGAATTCCCTTACTGCAGCGGCCCTGTGCGGTCTAGGTTGTCCTGCAGTCGAGAATTGTGTTCATACACTCGTCTTGCATGTGGAAGGCAGTGGTACACCAAGATATCCCGGTACACGACAGTGTTGACGTTTCCGTCCGGAACCACCAGTGGCGTTTTCCCTCCATAATGGATGCCAACCCATATCATCACTGAGCCTCCACCACTTTGAGTCGTCTCGTGGATGCAGTCATAACGAAGGTACTCTTCGGCTAATAGATGAACTTGTTGTTTCCCATCTGTACGGGGAAGGATGTAGCGGCTCTCGTCCGTGAAGACGACATGTCGCCAGTGTCAAGGATGAAGCATTCTCTACTCCCTAGCCCAGCGAAGACGAACAACTCTGTAGCAAACAGTCAGGCGTGGACATTTAGACAACCGTTGTGCTCGGTAACCGTGTTGGAGCAATCTCTGACATGTCTGATTAACGGTTACCCGGGAAGCGATATTTTTTTTTCGGAGGATGGGAAAGTCACTAGACGAAAATCGACGCTCCTGATTGGCTTAAAAACTCTTGAGATAGATGTGATTCAGTCGTTTTGTTAAAATGCAGAGTTTAGTGAGTCGATTCAAGCACATCGTACAGCTACACGTATGCAATGCAATGTACAATGTATACCGTATACGCAACATGCATCCAGTGTATACATGCAGTCGGCTCACTAAGAATCGAACGAAGCGTTTTCAGGTCACATCTATGACAAGCAAAGGTCATGGTCATCCAGAAACGGAGTACTAGTATTTTTTTTATACGTTTGTGTACAAGTGCGAGACGCACACATGTTGAAATATATTGAACTAAATTATTTATTTTAAGTCTCAATGTGAATGTCATATCCAAAACAGGTTTAAAAAAAAAAAGAATACATGTACATGTACAGAAAAAAACTATAGAAAAAAAAAATGTTGCTTTAATTAGCTTCACAGGATTGTTGTTTACAAGTTACTCTATCACCATGCAAAATTGTGTGTAAATCGGGTATTCCATCTCCGAGATTCTTGGTGAGGGTCACAATGCCCCCCCCCCCCCCAGTCATCATGTGCTCCTGAAAAGCCCAGTCAGAATAAAAGGGTTGTGAATTAAAAAGAATTTGAATATATTATTTTCTTGGCATAGGCCTACATGAGTCAGAAAAAAGTGGAAAATGGAAATCTTGCCATTTGAAAGGGGATAAGACTAAATGTTAGAAAACAGAGGGGTATTTTTTTCAATGGAGAGAAAGGTAAAAGAGGGGGAACTTTTTTATTTGAAACTTCGATATAAACTATCGGTTTAAGAATTTATAACTTATATTTGTATGTCTTCAATAAAGGAAATAGAAAATGTTACAATATATTACAATTTGACTATTTAAGAAGATACGATGGGAAATTACAAATACTTGGGACATAAATGTGATGTAGTGTCGTGAGCCTATGCCTGTGATGTGTATATTCCTGTGTTGTGCATGACACAAAATCTTTAGTTTTATTAATGTAGACTCTTTAATATTTCTGTTCAATATGACTTAATTTCAAGAATGTTTCCCCATAGTAAGTATATGCAATTGTCTCTCTTGGTTGGTATTTACCTCCACACTCAGGGTTAAAACGTACTCCACATTTGAATGCAAACATCATAATAACTACATTGTGTTTGTTGCCAATCAAACATCTTTATTTTTTGTCAATACATATGAGTAACTTTTGTTATTTCATTAACTAATGCAAAGCATGTGACTTCTGCCATTTTTTTTTTTTATTGCACATATTAAAGAGCACACCTGAAAGTATGATACGATGCTACATGACATACATTGTATACATATAAAGAGAGGGTAAAACCAGGACACTATTATCTATTCTTCATTTCACAAACTCTTTCTTCTTTCTGGGATTGAAAAATGTTTGTATATACATGTATATGCATGGCTCATATACAGGGTACCCTCTGAATGGAAAACAAATAAAACTCTCCTGCACATCAAACATATGGTATGAAAGCATGAAAATAATTGTGTGCATAAACAAACTAGTAGAGTAGAAGCTGTGAACTTCAACTTTGACCATCACTTCCCAATTGTGATGAAGTGAGAGCAGTTTGAAATGAGGAAAAAATTGCCTTTTTTAACCGAAAACTTTTACATTCTGAGAGTATGATTTATTGGTATTATGAGAGTAATGGTAATGGCTTTCCCACATATTAAAACTACTTCCAATTAATAGCTTCCTATCCATAGTGAGCCCTTCAGAAAAAAGGGGACATGCTCATAACTCTTTGTGTCAAAGTGTTAGTATAGAAAATTGTGATCAATATCACCACCGTTAAAACAATATAAGTACCAGTGATTTATAAATGTGTATAATAATTGCAAAACAAATAAAACAAGGGCAACACAAAGCGTAGCATCCCCTCGCTGGGTACAAATGCCCTATATAGGTCAGAACAAGTTACCTCCACTAGACTATACTATACTATTACATTACTAGGTAAGGAAGTTACTAATACCTGGGGACTGGATGTACAGAAAGTTTTCTACTTTACGGAATGGCCCATGAGAGGATCTGAAAATAAACTTTCTCATGTATATAATAAACAATTTTTGCATATTTAATGAGCTGTGACCTTTGTCCTTTGACCTTGATTTACATACTCCATAACATTACTTACGTTATCAAATGGAAACCACATTTTTTGCATATATAATTATCTATTTTTGCATATTTAATGAGCTATGACATACTCAAAGATCGAACTCAGGCTAAATCTTCATACCATGTACCTTCTTACCAAATTTAATTCAAACATTACTGAAGTTATCGAACGGTAACTAGTGCTCACAAGATTTGTTACGAACGGAAGGACGGACAGACGGCAGCGTTACTATATCCTTCTCCGACTTCGTCGGCGAGGGGATAATAACAGATCTGGTGAATCAGAAGACCTCTCCAGAAAAAAGAGGGTTTCTGACTAATCATTTTTTTTCATGTCTAGTGGTTAATAGCATAAAAAGATAATACCCCTTACTTCTATAAGATACAACATTGATGATTTGGGTACTTTCTGTTTTATGTCATTCTCAACAGTCATCACCATTACAAATTTGACATGAAATTTCCTTGTTAGGAGGAACACCTTAACTCTAGATAATAGATTAATTAAAGTGAATGATACATACATATAACAATAATTAATAATTAACCCTAAACATAAAAGCAACATGGAAGAAGACTAGGGGAAAGATAATACAGTAAGAAGGGAAGGAGACTAGAGAAAGAAAGGAACAAGAAAAGAAAAATGAAAAGAAAGAAAGAAACAAAAAGAAAGAAACAAAAAAGGAGAAAGGAAGGAGAGAGAAACATTAATCAAAGAGAAGAAAGGAGCGAGTCAGAAGAGAAGGATCAGATGAAGATGTCAAGAGAAGTCAAGAGAGAAGTTGTAGGAGGGCAGCTGCACTGCTCGGTAGAAAGAGTGCATGTACATAAATAAATAAATGAATGAATACATGTAAAAAAAAATGCAGGAATCTTTGCCAGGAAAGCCAGGAATGTTTGGTGGGCGCGCGCCAGGTGGTTACCATGCCAACCATTGTGAAACTAGGAAACATAGTCAAAACCCGGCACGCGCCCGGCGAGCATCCCGAGCCCCGCCTGTAAGAGCATAATATAAAAAATCTAAAAATACTACATCAATATGCTTTACTAAAGCCAAGGAACAGATTCCTTACAATGGCAGGACGGGGAAAAAAAGTTATATATTGTCAAACTGTATAACCACTCAACATGGAATGAATAACAGAAATAAATAAAAATTGCACTTGGTATGAATGGTATAACCAACTTCTAAAAAACTGAGAAGGGAAAAATAACAGTTATATGTACCCTCCTTTATATGGTTCAGCGTCCTTGAGTGCTGTGAAATAAATTATGCATATATTCAATTCCAACCAATTTTGTGTTTTCCAAATTGAAAACAATTGGTTGTTCTTAATCTAAAAATGTGGTCTCATCATAACTGACAACAAAAAGTAAAGGCATCCAACATTTTGCCTAAAACTTGAAGCCAAGCTTTATTAAACTAATGTACAAGAGAGCTACATTTGCATGTTTTATCAATGCCTCCAATTTACAGTTTAGGGTCTGAGCCAAAAGCAGTCAACACAAACCCTAAATTTTCAGTTTAAGATTTGTGTCTGCCCTTACATATCACATAAAAGCTGAGAATCTTTAGTTTATGAAAATGTACATGTCTCTTCCTGTTTTTTTGAGAATAACCTTTAAAATGGAAAAAAGCGCCCTCATAGCGTGACGGAACGGAATTACTAGAAAAAGCAATTAAGTACAAAGTGCAAGGGCATTTGAAAAATAAAGTTTGGAGTTGGAATAGTATATGCAATATTATTCAATGCCCAATGTCAGTTCTGGCAATATTCTGTTATAATTGGGTTGAAATGTGAACTTTTTGGTGCAAAATTGTATTTTGGGACACTTTGACACCCCTTTTAATTTTTTTGTCGGATAAACTGGAGTTTATAGACTGAGGTCTTATAAAGTATCAATGAACTATCATCATACTATCATAAAGCTCAGCCATATTGTACACAGTGCCCAAGCAAAAAGAGCTACTTAACAAACTTTATGTTTCTTATGATATATGCACTGAAACTAAGTTTTTGTGTCTAAACAGTGCATTAAAAAAAAAAAAGCATAGCCAACTTTGGAAGATTCCCATATTAAGGTTTTCCTTGACTGACCATAAATTATATCTCAGTTTAAAGAGTAACTAATATTCTGTCTAATGATACCTTATTCCTTATTCATCCATTGCAGCAGAGTCATGAATAAGGTATGAATAGACAGAATATTAGTTACTCTCTAAACTGAGATATAATTTATGGCCACAAACGTAATAACCTTAAAAGGGGGATTATCCAAAGTTTTTGGTTATGCACTGTATATAAAAAGAACCTCATAACCAAGTTCCTATTAAAAGGGCATTTTTTTTTTTAAACCAAGACATACACTTTTGTCACTTTTACACTTTTGTCCGAGCAAAAATCCACCTACTGTAAAGGAGTGAATAAAGACATTCAGTATTCTTACTTTCCCAAAACCATTTCATACTCATTAGTTTCATACTCATTCATAATCACTTTAATTCAAAAATTAAGATTTACTTTGCACTGTGTGTTGTGCCTAAACTTGAGTTAACTTGGACACAGTGCAATAAGGAATGAGGTGCACTCACACGCTGTCTCCCTGCTCGACACACTGAGTTGTTTAGCTTCTTCCTTTAAGCATAACCGTGCTCAGCACTGTAACTTGACTTTGGAGGTCTTCCTGCATATAACCTACGCCTGCCACCAAGTGGCATGCGTCGTCTAGCCACTGCTGTAGGCTGTACTCCAATCTGTGTGCTTGACAACAATGCAATGCGCTTTGACTTTGTCTTAAGCTTTTTTGCTGCAAGAGCTGCTGCACCACACCGGCTACCAAATGTGCAAAAAGCTGAAAGTCGAGAACTTTGGGTTTTTAAGCCGTCATACTTATTGAGGAAAGAATTAACTGGTTGTTCACACACATCAAAATCTGACCGCAATTCATTCTTAACTTGTGCAATAAAGGCGTCTAGTTTGTGTTCCAATTGTTCAAGTCGGGCTTGAGTGTTGCCTTCATTGTGGAAAGTGCTAACTTGATGCAATTCTGAAGTAGGAGCTTCAAAGGGTTGGGCATCATTATGTTGCAATTCTTCACCATCAGGTAGGGTGACTGGTTCTGACGGGGCTTGACTGTCACTTTGTGGTCCCACAGTACCTGCCTGAAGTGGCTGGAACCAGGTTTGGTCGAAGTGATCGTTACCTTTAAATGAAAAGTGATATGAAAGAAAAATCCTGTCAAGTAGTTATGAAAACAAGATATTACAAAGATCGTGGTAAATGCAAACAAAACTGAGAAGAAAGACATGCAGAGATGGATGATAAGGTGCAGCAATTGAGGTTAATGAACCCTCCTTTAAAAGCAGCAGATGTTTGAATTGTGATTGATGATAGCTGAATGACTTTTATCAAGTTTCCGAGCTCCAAAAAGAACCAACTTCTCCTATTACTTTTATACGTGATTGAGAAGACACAATTAGCCTGATATTAGATTAGGGGCAGGTACCTCTTGTGTCAACAACAACAACAACAACAACAACAAAAATAGACAGATTCTCGACTGCGCGCAGATCTGCAATACATGTATATTGCACATTCAGGTTGAATTTTCATAGACTCTGATTGGAGAAGTTAATCAAATAGTTGTCACTCGATGATATGAGCTAAAACACTATTGTCACTGCAATAAGTTGCAGGGTTAGCTCAGACCTTCAAGAGAACATAATTCAAACATCCATGTGCATTAAATAAAATAAGAATGCGAAAAACAGATAAGTTAAGCCCATTGGATAATCCTTTCAGGATTTATGAATCTTCACTTTTATCAAATCCTCATTACAGGAATCCTTGGTGTTGGACCACCTTTCTTTGGTTTTAAACACGTATTTCATTAAGTTTCTGTTTGTTTGTTTGTTTTTCAAAATAAAATAGACAATTTACCCTCAAGTGCTTGTTTTTTCCATATGCTAGGGCTAAAATTATTCCCATACTTTTCAGAAAGAATTACTTTAAATCAAAAGAAAATAAGTGAAAATTTGTGTATAAAACAAGTGGTAAGTTTTCATTTGTGATTGGACTTATTTGGTGAGATCAGGTTGCCAGGATTTTATACAATTCTAAAACACTAGAACTCTTTAAAGAATTGTCAAAATCATTGTCATCATTAATTCACTTATTATTGTTTTTATTATCAGTATGTAATTAACATTGCTAATGTCATTATTATTAGTAGTATTTTTTTCTTTTTTCAGCATGTCTTGGTTTCACACCCCTTTAAAGGTAACACTATATATCACAATGATCACATTATGTGTATTATGAAAATAATAATAATGCTAATAATAAAATATAGCAGTCTAAAGTCCAATATCAAAGTGTACCTGTAGAGATCCTGAAGTAGAGGAATCGTGCTTCTGCTGACAAGGTAGGTAGAAAGTTGAGGGAAGCTGTGCCATAGACCTTTGCTACAACAGCCTGATGCCTGTTTTACCCACAGGACACGTACAGATTCCCAGGTCTGTGTTAACATGATATGTCACATCACTTGCTACCTGGCTCTTCACCTCAAACTCTGTATCACTGACCTGATTCAAAACAGAACAAAGGAAAAAAACATAATTATCACCCTATTCTTACATGTATGCATGTCATTCTCTAAGATTGTTATGTTATTTCATCCCATTCTTGCCTTATTGTTTAGTTTGATATATATACTGGTTTTCTTTCATTAACTATGCAATTCCCTTTATCTGAACTAGCTGATTTATTTGTAATTAAATAAAAGAATATACAATTACTACATGTAAACAAAATTGTAGCAAATTCACTAAGAAACTGTGAATTTTAAATGCATCTATACATTCCTAGTATATCACTACTAATTATAATATAAGGAAAGCTTTCAAAACCTACTTGGGTAATTGATTGAGACGTGATGTTAGTCTCCTTCAGGACAAATCTGCTTGCTGCTGAATACCTGTCAAGACGATTATTTGAAGCATCAATCAGTTTTCTCTCATAGTAGTGACATAGCCGGGTGATTAAGAAATCTGTCAGTTGGGTTGCGTTGAATGCTTTTGATCTGTGTAGTATTTTATCCTTCAAAACTCGGAATCCTGCTTCAACAAAGTTGTTTGTGTTGTTGTTCCTGACTGGCAGACTTTGCCGGAAAGCTGTTGCCCATTCTGCTCTTCTGCTGTACATATGTGCCGCATAGCTCAGGAAGTTTGTGTACTTCCTGCAGACTACATCTTCCTTCAAATGTTCAAAGACCTCTTCCACAGCTGAGGGAATTCCTGCATTTACCATGCCTTTCAGGTAGTGAAACAGGATTGGGCGATCAGGCTTAGCAACCTTGTTTTGGGAGTCCCATAACCACCTCCATCCTGCCTGCAGTACATGGAAAGTACACAGCAACAATGTGGAGTCAGGAAAAACTGTTCGCAGTGCTGTACGCTCTACGTGAGAATCATCTGTCACAAATATTTGGGGGCCACTTTCTCCGCGTCCATAGAATGCTGACGTAGGAAATACCGTTTTCAGCAATTCTAGTCCAAATTCAATTGTCCTTTGAGATTCTGATGTTGTGACAATCAGTCCTAGAGGTAGTCCACCAATAGGGCTGTGGGTGAGGAGCATGAACACCCTGTTGTTCATCTTGTCCATTGATCCGGATGAGTCAATGAAGCACATTTCCCCACTGTACTTCCACAGTTCATGAATCCTTTTCATTAATGGTGTGCAGATAACCACGACTGTGTGCCCATCATCTGTTGTTCCCATTTCCACACACTTACTACCTTGCTCTTCATTGTACTCCTTCATTCTAGCTTTCAAATCCATCAACATTTTTTCTCCACTAGGTTCACCATATTCTTTCTTGAAGACAGAGTAGTATAATCTGTAATATAAAAGAGAAATATATATGTTTATATATATATATATATATATATATATATATATACAGATTTATATTTATATATTTATGAAAAAATTTCTGAAAGTGATGCTATTAGTACATGGGTATTTCTATGGATAATTCCAGTACAAGGCATGATCAATCAACGCCTTATGAACAGGGGCAGATCCAAGATTTTGTAAAAGGGGGGGGGGGGCACACAAATATCCAGAAAAAAAAAGGTTATCAGATATTTTTGGTCCAGTTTTCCTCCAAAATTCTCTGACAAGCAAAAAAAAAGGTTATCATTTTGGGCTATCTTTATGGTTCAAAATTCTCTGACAAGGAAAAAAAAAGAAAAGAAAAGGTTATCAGTTCTAAAAGAAGAGGGGGCACTGGATTACTGAGGACAAAAAGACTAGTTCTGCTCCAAATTGTATTATGACGTTGTGATGTAGACATTTATTAATGTAGCTTTCAACGTAGACAAAAAAGATCAGATGTTCAAAAGATCAGTCAAACGTTGAACATCGTAGCTCAAACAACGTAGGTCAAAATTCAATCTGCATAAAAAGAACATACAAATTGAACCGGAAATTAGAATTGAAACTTCACTATCTCGTGATTAACATTGGATATGTACGTGCAATCTGTCTAAACTTTGATGATCTTAATTTGTTGCCTAATAATAAACTTGACTGAACCATCAAAACATGTCTGTGTCCTTATTGACTATTGTATATCCTATCTCACACCATGGCTAGTACAGTACTTAATCATAAATATCTTCATGAAATATCTGCAATAATTACCTAGCAAATATTCAAGCTTTACTTACTACAGTAATCACTGCGTAAGTTGTAATTGAAAATGAATTTAAGCTTCAACTTGAGCAATATACATATCAAATTCAGCTTGTACAAAATTGATTGTACATGTACAAATATACAACTTTTGCATTACTTCTCTCTAGCCAAGTTGAAATAAACTTTGAGACATTTCAGATACTCAGTTAAAGCACAAATCCCTCATGTCTTTATGATTTCTCTATTAATAACACTTTTCCACCAGATTCATATATTTCCATTACTGTAATGAACATAAAAAACATCCATTGATGTAAACAATGCAAAATTATATGCTAACTTCAGTTTTGCTCTGATGCACACCTACGTAAATTACACCACTTTTTCCGTTAATGCATTAGAGCAAAGTATATTTCTTGGAGAAATATCAACACAACTCTACGTTTTCTCAAAAGTTATTTCCTTTCATATCATTTTCTCTTCTACAGATAATGTTATGTTTTTCGTACTTTTTCATAGCAAACTTTTGTTGCATTCCGATATCTTGTTACAGTGACGCTAAATATGCAAATTGTATGCAAATAACATAAACCACATGAAACCTGTTCATTTCACATTTTCATTTAGATAATTTGTTCATAAAGTCATTAAATTAAATATCTAAGCAAACTTACTTCTTTGGCAGGAACTATAGACTTTCTTAAAGATAATGGCAGTTGGTCAAGCTTCAAGCTTGACTGAAACTACAAATACAGTTGAAATTTCAAGCCTTCGGTCGAAACATTTGTGGCTTCGGGTTTTCTGCAGGTTTCGAGTCTAAAGTTATCTACCAAAATACCTATAAACCAAAATATCTATGGTATCTCTCAATTAGCAAGAAAAAAGCAAATATTGGTAAATTTACCACATAAAATAAGTTTCGATCATCGAAACAGGCACAATGTACACACTTCTTTCAAAAGGGCGGCACGGACCGCAAGTGCCCCCCCCCTAAATCCGCCACTGTTTACAAAATACTGTGTTGTTCCATAACAGTTATGATTGTAACTTGAAGCATAGTAATACTGCTAAATGTGGTGATAACCATTCATTTTTTTTCAAAACTTGTTATTAGAAAATGTAAATAATTGCAAAATTTTCACAATAGAAAAACTCACTTTGATGGCCGTTTAAAAAAAACCAATGAACAGCCAAGGAAAATTTTCCTTGGTCAACTATTTAGTACCATTAGATCAACCTACAACAGCGAAGAAATTGTTTGAAACAAGCAACTACTTTTCAAAATATGTAATTATATGCCATTTTTTCACATTTTCGCTGTCTCATTTCATTTTTTGCAAACTTTAAACATGTGCATATCTGACATACTTACACAATAAACATTATCAACTATCAGAATTAACTCTTCCAACGGGTCTATGTAAGATCTGAATTGGGTGTAAGATTTTGACAAATCTACAAATTTTGACTTTGCACCAAAAATGAGGTGCAAAATGGGTCAAAAAATGTCCTCTCCGAAACCAGTGTAATAATTTTAAATAAGACTGCACTCAATGAATTATATTTTCCTCCTTGAAAAGAGTCACTAATATCCTACAAAATTATGATATTAACTTTTCCCACATTTACTCAGTTTTTGGTAAATGCGCATTTCAAATTTGTTTGTCAGGGCCGGGTCAAAAAGTGTCCTCTCCGAACAATTTTTTGACACCACATATCTCAAAAACCATTTATCCTTTTATTCTGGAAGTTGGTAAGCAAAAGCACCCTTACATGTACATGTACCATGTGAAGCTGTGCAGTACAGAATATAGGGTCAAACTGCTCTGTGTTTTTTTAAATCAGTAACTTCATGCTGTCAGTCCATCATTTCGTGGTATGAAAAGACGTAAAACTGAATTTTACCACAATAAAACCACTTTGCACTTGAAAAATTGAGTTGTATTCTGATTTCATATTATCAAGTTATCAAACTATGTCATTCACATTCACCCAAAGAAACAATAAATATTTTCTTTCTGCATAATGTCATCAGGTGACAATTGACCATATTTTTTTCATTATGGACATGTTTCATGCTTGAAAAAAAAAAGTTTGACACTTCCAGCTCTGAAATTTTACAGACTTGACCAGTAACTTATATACAACACACAACAACACAAACAAAAATTCAGAAGAATCAAAGAAACTTTTTTTTCACCCCAAGTGAGACAAAGTGTGTACCCTGATTGTAAAACAACCCACCACGATAAAATCCTTTGTGTTGCCAGATCGCACCAACGCACTCCCAACCATGTTTTCATAGTATAATGGTACAGACTGCTACTGACAAACCAACTGAAAACAACCCTAATACAATGCATTTCCATGCAGTTCATCAATTTAGTATATCCATTAAAGGAGAATGAAACCCTGGGGAAAAATCATTTTTAATGAAAAGATAGGATAGAGAGAAGCAATTTTTAAAAAGTTCCATCAAAATCGGTTACAAAATGAGAAAGTTATGAAAGTTTGAAAAAGTCTCAATTTACTTTCTATGGCGATCCTCAAATTGGCAATGTTGCTTCAAAGTGACAGGTTTAGTAGTACAACTCTCCATATGTTTTGTACACAAAATTTCATATTTTCCCTATTATCTTTCAAGGTGCAGCTTGTCTCCTTCTTAGCTCAAGATATATCATGGGAAAATGTATTTGACACAACATATGTTGAGTGCACAAAAGACAAGCAGCAACTTTAGAGATAATGGAGAAAATATGAAACCGACTTTTCAAATTGTTATAACTTTTTAATTTCATAACCGATTTTGATGAACTTTTTAAAAATTGCTTCTCTCTATCTTCTCTTTCCATTAAAATGGATATTTCTCCAGGATTTCATTCTCCTTTAATTGTTCTTTGAATACAAATCGATGTGTCAGATGCATAAGACAAAGGGAAAATTAACCTGTACCTGTACTGCATGTCTGGACACACTCCTCTGTCTGCAGATTTCCGTGAATAGTCATCACCATACTCCTCCTGAAGATCATATTTTAAGGATTCCAGTGCCGATGAGGGCGAATGTCCAGCCTTGAATAGGTCTATCAATTTGCTCCTGGCTTCCTCTCCAACATCCCGCCTTCGCAACGCATCTGCACTTTTGATTTCATGGTTGTGATGATGATTTATTGTGACCACAGCTGCATACCCAGACTTGATATGCAGATCCTTGGACCTGTGTTATAAAGGAAAATTGGCCATGTAATCAGCATTCAATAATGAATTCTAGGTTTGCTTAATTTATGATTATTTACAACCTGCAAAATCCATTGATATGTAAATCTGAAAAAAAATATAAAGTGTATTCCATTCCAACTGCAACTACAAGGTGGCAAGAATATCTACTTCAAGAAATACATCCTTAATACAGAAAAACATCCTTAATAACGGAAAAAGTTCACATGATATTACAGTCACGATTTCAAATATCCCCCCCCCCCCCCCCGAAACTAAGAGGATTCTTTTCTTTTTTTCTAATTTCCCTCCAGAGAAACCCCTTCATAAAGCAAACAATTCACATGGTTATTGCAAGGGTTAAAATTTAGGGAAAAGGAAAGACTCAACAAATAAACAAAATCAAGCAAAGGCACTCAATACTTTTGTTGTTTGCTGTCGGACAGGGCTGGCGGACATGTATCCCGAAAACATTATGCCTTTGCACCATTGGTGGGGCAGAGGCATAAATATAGATCTTGAAGTTCCATGTAATTACAGACTGTGACTCAACACAGCTTACATTTGAAAAGAGCCCAATATTTTAAATATCATTTTATTTTGCCAATTCTTACCTCACCCTCTTCTTGCTGTCACAGGACCTCTTCATGACAAGGAAGAGAGAAGCAGGGCACTTGGTATCTTTGGAAGAAAGCTTTTTACTTGTAGAGCGGGTATTGTGCTGGCATTTGTAGTCCACCTGAAATTAAATGAAACATTACAGCATTACCTAGATTTTGTTCCCATTATTATTTCTCTCATTCACTGTTCATTTCCACATAAACAGATCTGTTCATTTGCCCCCCTCCCCCATCACTGGCAAAAAAAAAAAAAAATGTTGATTACTTTAAGTTTATCTTATCAAATAATGACAATGAGGCAAGAAGGCCAGCAGCTCTGAAACACAACATTCTATTTTGTATCACATGAGCTTCTCTATACTGTCACAGCATCTTTATTTTCTTATACATGTACTTGTCACTGCATGTTTCATGTGGAAACCAATGTTCAGTTTTCTGTTCAGCCCTCACTCTACAGTGTGTCCCAGCAAAAAGGAAACTGGATTTCATGGCAGAAATTTTCTATCATAATGAATAATTTCCTTGATGAGATATACATGTATGAAAAGCTCTGCTTCTCTTCTTTCATTTGATGTACTACAGTCTGTACTTATTATTCATCATTCAAGCATAACTGAATTAAAACAATGAGAAGTGGAGAAGTGGTGCTCCCAGAGCAAGCCCATTCCGTTATGATGAACACCCTTTGTTCTGTAGTCAGCTGCATGGTGATGTTTAGCTTAATTTTGAGCCATTTTATACCCCAACCACCTCTAATATTCCTTTTCATTCCCAATGTTTGTGTAAATTCTCCCAAGCATCAAGTCCTTTGTCAACTGCTTGGTCAGGAAAGCTGAATGGCAACTATTCTTTCATCTCGGCAGAAATCAAGCATGTTTTTATATTACTTGTTCTCTAGCATGCATCATTCATTATTAAGTACATTTACTTCTCTAAAAACTAACTAAAATTTGCATTTTTTGCGTTCACATGAAATGTTGGTAGCACCACATTGTTTTTATTCAATCATGCTTGAATTATGAATAATAAGTAGGGCATCAAATGATAGAAGAGAAGCAGAGCTTTCCATACACGTATATCTCATTAAGGAAATTATTAATTATGATAGAAAATTTCCGCCATGAAATCCGGTTTTCTTTTTTCTGGGACCACTGTTTATTGGCAGTGCCCTTACAAGTGAAAGGGAATTTTTAAAAAAACGTTTACGATACTTTCAATTTCTACTTGCATGGACTTACTTGGTAATACATGGCTTATTATTCCATGTTTATCCTAGGTATTAAAGCTGCCTTAAACTGAAGAATTTTAACAGCGCCATCTTATGGGCATTTCTAAACATTTGATGCAAATTAGATTATATTCAGAGATTATTTACATTTAATTTTGAATTTTGAATTTGAAAATAAGTTTGTATTTTATTTCAATCATTTTTTACTTGCAAACATAAAAAAACTGCCTGCAAGCACATTTTAAGCTTCGAAAAGGGAGAAGAGTGCATGATGTGAAAATGAGATGGACATTATCTTTCACATCTTGTCAAAGGGTGGCGCTATTCAAAAGCTTCAGTTTAAGGCAACTTTAAAGTACCTTGAAAATATGCAGGTTGCCAATAAAATGGCAGTCATGGCCAAAACATCTATGAATAAAAATTAATGCCTTGTGTGCTCTTAAGTTTTGCTTAAAAACAGAATAAAGGGAAATTAGGAAGACCACAATACATGTAGCAAATCGCAACATACCCTACAATCATTTTTCCGGCGGATGCTCTCCATGTCACAGGGGTATATCTTGTCCACCCTCCAGGTTGTGTCAGACTTCTCCTGATACAGTTTGAACCATGCCTCCAGTTCATCTCTTCTTGACAGCTTGATCCTGATGACAGTCTTAAATCTGTCAGGACTCTGCTCTTCAAAGATGCACACTTTGTACTCATACTCTTCAGGCAGAAATCTCTACATATGGAATGATTGAGAAAAAGAAGAATGTAAGAAACATGTGTGCTCGCACTCGTGTATGTGTTCGCAATACAAATTTTGGCCCAAGATTGTGATCATGAATGCATACCCCACTCATCGAACCAGATTTACGCTGGTGGCCTAAATTACCACAAGAGGTGAAGGTAATTGTCTAGGACTAGATCGAAAAATCAGTCTATTTCGTTCGGGGATATGCTATGCTGATCGAGACTACGTCTGGTTGAACAGAATCCCTCTCCTACATAAACAGAAGTCTGCCCCCTACGCTGTGGCGGTACGTCATTATTAATGGCTGGGCTCTGGCTGGGGCCAGCCTATGTCATAAGCGCTCCCTATTATTTCGTTCGCCTGACAAATTCACTTTGATATTCCCGTTGACAACATCGGAAAATGGGGTAAAAATACCAGTAACGTTAGATCTATATCTGGGATAATTTTAAAAATCATGCCGGTGCACTTATTCAGTAAACCGGTATATTTATCATGATATTTCATGTATTTTTTTAATTTTCTTTTTTTTTTTAAATTTCTGACATGTAATATTTAGTCAGCTTTCGGGTTAGGTAGACCTACCTCATAGTCATACTTTGCCCATAGCCTAGGCCCTGTAGTTAAGACAGGCCGAGAGTAGATCTAACTTACAGTGAACGTTATGCTATGCCATGGGAGGCTTCCGTTCGTCTTGGTCTTGGAGGAGAGCCTCAAAGTAAACGTCCAAAAATGTTATAGACCTATAAAAGTTTTTAAAACTCCTTAACAGACGGATCTTTCTGTCTACTGTCTAGGTAACTTAGAATAGATCTAGGCCAAGGCTTAGGGCCTAACTTTTAGGTTCTATTTCAATTGTAAGCATCCATTAGTTACTGATCTGCCTTAGATGTGAACACATTTTTTTACAACTACAAAAGCCAAATGGCATATTGAATGTGAAAGCAGGACTGGTCTAAGTTAGGCCTAACTTACTGATGATAGGACCCATACTGCCATAGATCTACCCTAACATACACGTAACCCAATCCTTAACCCTACCCTAACCCTGACCTAAACCTAACTTAGCCTATTAAACGCCGTTAGGCTAAGTTAGGTGAAGATGAAGAAATAGTGATTTTACAATAAATTATTGTCACCGGATTTGCACATGTTAGCAGATACGATTGAGTGCTATGCCTAATTAACGTTATGTAAATCTATCGAACTCCAGGCTGGAGTTAGCAGCGCGTTTAATAAGCCTTGTCCTTGAGCCTTGGTCCTTGGCCTTGCCGACCCACTGTACAATTTCACAAAAAGATGTAAACATTGTCAGTCACTCAGTGAATTCTTACTTTTAAGATCGAAGGGATCTGTCCCCGTGTGTCACAGTCGCAATTCATGTTGCCACATTTAGCTAGATGGATAGGTGTTCGAATCCGAGTAGTGAGCCCACTGCATGTGTACTGCATGCATGTTGCGTATATACGGTATACATTAGCTGTGCATGTGCTTGAATCGACTTACTAAACTCTGCACTTTAACAAAACGACTGAATCACATCTATCTCAAGAGTTTTTAAGCCAATCAGGAGCGTCGATTTTCGTCTAGTCACTTTCCCATCCTCCGAAAAAAAATATCGCACCCGGGAAACATTGATCCAATGACGTCTCCTCCACAAGCGATGAAGACTTCTCGTCGGAATTTTCCGGTTTCTGCGGCAGAGATTCAGCAGTTAGCGATCATCTCGTCTCCTGGTTAATCTTGGACGTCACATTCCCCGCCTCAAGTTGACGTTTCGGGATCTTACAGACTGTACTCTGTGATATCCCGAGGGCATCTGCGATATCACTCTGTTTGTAGCCTTCCTGCCACGGTGCTACTACTTTCGCGCATATTGCGGATTCCGTTGGACCAGATAACGTCTCTACCGATTTTTCTTGGAAACGGTTCAAGGAACTAGGAAGAAAACAGGCTCGTTAAACAAAGTGTTGAATCAGGGAAAGGTACAGAATATCACCTGCATGGGCTTTTATAGTCCCCAACAAAATAAATTTTAACGCAAAACACATTTTTTTTCCCTTCAATGTTTTCATATCACCTGTGTGATGGGGAAACGTTATATAATCACTCAATACCCTTTTGTTTACATATAGACTGTCAAATACCAAAGAAACTGTGGAATCATGTCAAAAATGTTTTATTCCGTCTTTATGACCAACAGAGTAGTACACGCGAGGGAACAAAGCGACCAAGCAGTATATTTCTAAGCAATTTTAACTCCCCCAAAAACACAATTTCTTATGAATTTTACCCGAAGGAAATTTTCAAAAGAGCACAGCAACTGAGCTATAGATTTTCGAATTTCGAACCTTGACAAATGGTATTCACTTTGTCCTCAAAAGTTTCGCAGAATTAATAAGCCCCACAGAAACATTATCAAGAAATTTAGCCAGGCAACCTAAATTTACTCTTTTTTTTTGGGGGGGGGGGGTCAAATTTTGAACTATTTGAGACATTATTAACAAACTGTATAGTATATTCGGGCGTGAAATTACGAGATCCTGAAACTAAAATTTGCAATGGATCAAAGCTATTGAGCTTTAGAAAAGTTCCGCATTTTGAACTCTCTAAAACCACATTTGTAATGCACTTCACCTCGTGGATTGAGGGGCGCATAATTTTCAAGGATCAAAACATTTTCCCTTTTTCTCCCCATTCTCATTCTCTCTTTTGCGTCTTTTACGTCCCCTTAAATTGCCACCCGGTGCACGTGTCCCCTGCCCCCCCCCCCCGTAAATACTATTTTCGCGCACCTTGCTCGATTGAGCGGTATTTTAAAAATGAACTTTAAAACGTCGATCGCCGTAACGGTACGAGAATGTGCACAAATATGCCCGTATACACTCGTTATACACGTATGACACAGACAAGTGTTGAAATTGATATTAACCATTTAGAGATGGATTAATCTATCACACACGTTTCCCATAGACCCCAGCCTGGGATATTTTGGGCAGTCTCAAAAAGATTACTATTCCACTTGTATTTCAAGCTAGTATTATAAACTACATTGTTTATAATCCTTTTATCTTTTTATTTGCAACCTATGTTCTTATGGCAAAAAGTCAAAGTCAGCAATTTTAATTTTTTGGCAGTGCCTAACGGTTTTATTACGGTTTAATTAACAATTACATTCGTTTTACCTGAGTCACTTATTCATGTAATCAGTTTCCAAAATGAATGCTAATGTTGCACTTGTATTACAAGCCATTAAGCCAGTTTAATGAACTAGCTGATACATGTACAAGGGTTTTATTAGGTTTTGACGATTTTATTTTTTATTACTTTAATCAGCTATTTGTTAAGATTGAACTATTGGTGTTCTTGGGGAAATATTATTTTTCCCTCTTTTTTTGCATTTCAGTTGGAAAATTTCTTTTCCATATTAGCTTTAATCATGTTAATGGCATTCAAGTTATCGTTTTGTTCTGCTGACTTATAATTGATAAAAGATAAAATTATAGGCCTATGAAATGAACAAATATTAATTTGTGTAATTTTTCTTCATTGTGGTATCACCGAAACAATAGAGTCAACTCTCTATAATTACTGTGAATACAAGCAAAATAATAAGGTCTGTTCACATATGAGCCATTTGTCAACGAGACATTACCTGGGCATAAAAGGAGTGCATGTTCACTTGTTTAGTATTTTGGTTAATAAAACTTCTGAAATTCCACCAGTACACCAAACCATCACCAAAAATCTAACCATAGACATTTATCTCAACATTTCCAATAGTTTCCTCCATTCTGTCAGAATTTTTAGTGTTATATCTGGAAATCTTACTGAACTTAATCTTATTAACCACCAATCGACATATCACGGCGACAAATCACTCATTGAGCAAGCCTTTATCGTTGTCCACATTCGTACTAAGAAAAGTTACAATAAATTAAATTCTCTGACAAATGGAAGTTTTCAATGAACCAGAAACTATTTATGTGACTTTAAAAAAAATGTAATTTAAGATGTTTCAATCGGGACTCGGACTCGGACTCGGACTCGGTTGTCCAGGACTCGGGACTCGGATGCCAGGACTCGGACTTGGACTCGGACTCGGACTCCAGGGACTCGGACTCGGACTCGGACTCGGACTCGGATGGGATGGACTCGACTACAGCACTGGCTAGTTGTACAGCTATACATTTGCTTACACCTGATCAATAACTAAGCAACGTTTTCAGTTTGTAAGATAATGTCTGAATCACTCCATAGCATTTCCTCCAATACCACAAAGAATTAAATTGTGTTAAATAGAAGAAAAGATCTAGGAGGAGATGTCCAAGAATATTCCAGTGGTGTGAAAATTGTTGTAAAGTGTAGCCTTGTACACATTTCTATCAGCGTAAAAGGGTCATGTGTGGACCTATACTTTTACTGAATATATACAATTACTATACACGTATAAAGTTAATCATTCTGTTGTACATAGTACTTGATGATATCTTGATGTCATCAAGTATCTGATCAGTCAACATGGTCAAGGATCAGAAAGAATTACTTACTAGACAGTCTGCAATTGTTGTAAATACTTCACTAACTTTTTATATTACATTTGTTGTTATTATACTTTGTTTATTTGTTTATTCGGTCTTTACTGGGAGGACCCCGGTCATGCTATTGCTTTTCAGCTAGTTATTCAGTTGTACATTTACTAACAACTGATTGATAAATATGCAACGTTTTCAGTTTGTAAGATAATTTGTGAATTTGTCTGTGCTGGGAAGACGCCGGTAAGGCTATTGTTATATAGTTGTTCAATTGTACATTTGATACACCTGATGAATGACTACGCAACGTTTTCACTTTGTAAGATAATTTCTGAATCACTCCATAGCATTTTCCTCTAATACCTCAAAGAGTTCAACTGTGCAAAAAAGAAAGGAAAAGATCTACGAGGTGAAGGAGATGTCCAAGAATATTCCAATGGTGTGAAAATTGTTGTAAAGTATAGCCTTGTAGCCATTTCTATCAGCGTAAAAGGCATGTGTGGACCTATACTTTTACTTAATATATACGATTACTCTACATGTATAAAGTTAATCATGATATCTTGTAGTCATCAATATCTGCTCAGTCAAGGATCAGAAAGAATTAGTTACTAGAGAGTCTGCAACTGTTGTGAATACTTTACTTACTTTTTGCTATTGAATTTCTTGTTATTATGTCTTGTTCATATGTTTATTCGGTCTATACTCAGTGTAGTAAAATCACGCAAAACCGTTATAACGGTTTAGCGTTATATTTGCTGATTGTTACGTAAGCCCCACACAGCAAGGTCGAACGGTCCAGCGATTTTCCTAGTCTCTTATTAGTCGTTCGCCCGTATTTGACCCAAGTGTTGTGCATACTGAAAAGGAAGACAGAGAGAAGACAAAGAAATACATAAGGAAAAAAGGAAGACAGAGAGAAGAAAAACAAAGAAATACATAAGGAAAAGGAAGACAGAGAGAAGAAAAACAAAGAAATGCATAAAGAAATAAAAAGAAGATATAAAGAATAAAAACAAAGAAATACATAACCAAAAAAAGAAGACAGCGAGAAGAGAAACAAAGAAATTCATAAAGAAATAAAAAGAAGATATGGAGAATAAAAACAAAGAAATACATAAGGAATAAAGAAGATAGAAGAAAAACAAAGAAATACATAAGGAAAAAGGAAGACAGAGAGAAGAAAAACAAAGGGATACATAAGGAAAAAAGAAGAGCGAAGAAAAACAAAGAAATACTTAAAGAAAAAAAGGAAAATATGGAGAATAAAAACAAAGAAATAGATAAGGAGAAAAGAAGATGGAAGAAAAACAAAGAAATACATAATGAAAGGAAGACGGAGAGAAGAAAAACAAAGGAATACATAAGGAAAAAAGAAGAGCGAAGAAAAACAAAGGAATACATAAGGAAAAAAGAAGAGCGAAGAAAAACAAAGAAATACAAAAGAAATAAAAAGAAGATATGGAGAATAAAAACAAAGAAATACATAAGGAAAAAGGGAAGACAGAGAGAAAAAAAAAAAAGAAATACATCAGTAAAAAAGGAAGACAGAGAGAAGAAAAACAAAGAAATACATAAGGAAAAAGGAATACAGAGAGAAGAAAAACAAAGGGATACATAAGGAAAAAAGAAGAGCGAAGAAAAACAAAGAAATACATAAAGAAAAAAAAGGAAGATATGGAGAATAAAAACAAAGAAATACATAAGGAAAAAAGAAGATGGAAGAAAAACAAAGAAATACATAATGAAAGGAAGACGGAGAGAAGAAAAACAAAGGAATACATAAGGAAAAAAGAAGAGCGAAGAAAAACAAAGAAATACATAAAGAAAAAAAGGAAGATATGGAGAATAAAAACAAAGAAATACATAAGGAAAAAAGAAGATGGAAGAAAAACAAAGAAATACATAAGGAAAGGAAGACGGAGAGAAGAAAAACAAAGAAATACATAAGGAAAGGAAGACGGAGAGAAGAAAAACAAGAAATACATAAAGGAAAAAGAAAAACAAAGAAATACATAATGGAAAAAGAAGAGAGAAGAAAAAAAAAGAAATACATAAGGAAAAAAAGAAGACAGAGAGAAGAAAAACAAAGAAATACATAAGGAAAAAAAGAAGATAGAAGAGAAACAAAGAAATACATTAAGAAATCAAAAGAAGACAGAGAGAAGAAAAACAAAGAAATACATTAAAAAAAAGACAGATAGAGGAAAAACAAAGGAATACATAAGAAAGAGAAGACAAGAGAGAAGAAAAACAAAGAAATTCATCAGAAAAGAATGAAGTTAGAGAGAAGAAAAACAAAGAAATACTATAGTACTGCTGCCACGCCAGCCGTGTTGGTCATCATACACACGTGGATATTTGACAAACAACGACTGTCATTGCATCTATCAGGCGTTCTTTTCAGCTGCTTGCAAAAGATGAATTATGATTTTGATTGATTTATAGCAAAACGCCACGGGGGAAAACAATTCGGCGCGGATAGGTTGATCAAGTATAAAATTTTCTTTAAAAGTATCGTATTTTGCAGCCCTCCCTTTGCTTTTAAAGCCGTCCCTGTGAATTTAAAGACTGAGAACGCATCTTGGAATCAATTATGCCTTCTCCATTCACATAGGGTTTGCTTGCAAATTATCTTGCACAGTGGAGCGCGGAGAGTGATCTCCTGGTAATCGATTAACTATTTTGACGTCAATTTATTACGGGTTTGCGTTATAACGGTTTTGCGTGATTTTACTACACTGATACTGGGAGAACCTCGGTCATGCTATTGCTTTTCGGCTAGTTGTTCAGCTGTACATTTACTAACAACTGATTAATAACGACGCAGCGTTTTCAGTTTGTAAGATAATTTCTGCATCACTCCATAGCATTTCCTTCACTACCACAAAGAATTAAATTGTGGAAAATAGAAGAAAAGATCTACGAGGAAAAGAATATGTCCAAGAATATTCCAATGGTTTGAAAACTGGTGTAAAGTAGCCTTCTGGCCATTTTGCTAAGCGTGAAAGGGGTATATGTGGACCTATACTTTTACTGAACATATATACTATACTATACATGTATAAAGTTAATCAAGACATACTGATGTCATTAAGTATCTGATCAGTCAAGAATCAGAAAGAAGTAGTTACTAGACAGTCTGCAATTGTTGTAAATGTTTTACTTACTTTTTATATTGAACATGTTATTATACCTTGTTCGTATGTTTATTCGGTCTGTACTGAGAGAACCTTGGTCAGACTATTGCTTTTCAGCTAGTTGTTCATCTGTACATGTACTAACACCTGATTAATAACTACGCAACGTTTTCAGTTTGTAAGATAACTTCTGAATCACTCCATGTCATTTCCTTCAACATCACAAAGAGGTAATATGTGCTAAATAGAAGTAAATATCTACGGTTAGAAGTAGATATCCTAGAATATTGCAATGGTGTGAAAATTGTTGTAAAATAGCCTTGTATAGCCATTTATATAAGTGTAAAATGGCATGTGTAGACCTATCTTTACTGAATATATAAGATTACTATACACGTACCGTCAGACCCAACTCCGGAAAACCGAGCACAGGTATATACTCCGAAAACGGCGTATGGAGCAAGATGAATATAGAGTCCTCATCGTTCAGTGCGAGACAGTGTGTACAAGAGACATGGGGAAAATCGTGCAATGTCGACCTGCTGTTGTTAATTATTTTTCAAAAAAATTGCTGCGGATATATTTATTTCAAACGTTTGTCATTTGAAAGTCATTTCATATGACGAATCATTCAGGGAGTTTGAAGATAATTGGCACGCAGCATTATTTAAAAAAAAAATATATATATATCTTTGGCTGGTTGACTTTGCAAGATTTTCCCCATGCCTTTTGTACACACTGCCTCGCACTGAACGATGAGGGCTCTATATCCGTACGCCGTTTTCGGAGTATATACCTGTGCTTGGTTTTCCGGAGTTGGGTCTGTATAAAGTTGATCATTCTTTTCAACATGATATTTCCGAAAGATAAAAATCTTTGGAAAAGTTGTTATTAATAATTTTGTTAAAAATGGTAGCAAAAATAGGACGCTTATTAGTCATCAGATGAAAATCACTTTTGCGGAATTTTAGGGACGTTTGCTATTTTTACATTTGGTCTGCCACTATAACCGATGACAAAGATAAGTTGCTTTTTAATAATGATGTTTGGTTTACGAATCAAGGTTTTTACAGTGTTCTTAGTTTTGGTCAGGTCCCATATATTGCTGCACAGTCTGTTGGGTAAAAAAAAAAATTACTTGTGGTATAGCTTCACTTTTAGATATCGTAAATTGTGTAAATATATTGAAATTATTATATGTGTTTCCCATCGGTTATGTTATCATTCATTTTAATGTTATTTATGGATGTATGGTGTTTGTTCTTTAGGAAGACATTTTCATAATTACGCGGCACCATCCTCTTGGCTTGTTCTTATATTCAAGGGGAAATGTGGTGTGCATCTTCAAAAGACTATAGTTCAATTTCTGACAATTTAGGTGCGTTTTAAGGTTTGGTTGTTTTTGTTTTTGTTTTTGTCATTTTTTGTTTTTGTTTTTAAAGTCATATTTGTAGATCTCAATAAAGTTTTAACGTAATCCCAGGCATTTCGTTTCATTTTGCTGCTTTTAAATTGTTGTTGTTGATGTTTGTGTTTTGTTTTGTTTTGTTTTGGGTTTCTGTTCCATTTTTGTATGTGTTATCTCTGAAATAATTTCATTATAAAAAGGAGTTCGCATTTCAATGAATTTCTAAAGGATTCATCACATTTTTTGTAACCAATTACCAAGTCAAGTCAAGGAAACGTATTCTGTTGTAAAAAGAGCAATATTTTCTGAAGTAGAGGTAGGTATTTGTTAGGAGACAGGATATATATATAAACCCCTCAAAAAAAGTTCTGCAATTCAAGTTTAAGCATTTATATCTCTCTAGTAACTGTATGATCATCATCAAGTTTGATATCATTGTAAAGCTTGTTTATTCACCTTCACAATGATACCACATTTGTATTGATTATGTAATCACGGAATGTGCAGTGCACCTAAATATGGGGCAAAGTCAAAAGTGAAAAGTTGCAGAATGCATTGTTATTGTTCACACTGAGTTCTTAACTGGAATGAAAGGTTTTGTTTCTTTGTTTTTGTTCCTTTTGGTTTGTTTAATTTTGTATTAGGTGTGCATGTTTCTGCTGTAATCCCTTGTTTGGTGGACAAATATTGTTTTCAGTGATTTTGAAGTGGAATTATTCTTTTGTTTTAAGATGGAATGTGTTTTAGTCAGCAACTGACTGTGATAACATTAATATTGTGTTTTGGTTTCATGCAGAATATTGCAAGTTTCCACCTTAGCAGTACACAACTGCGGTGGGGAAAAAAGTCTCCCCTCAGCAAATTATCTCATTTTCAGCCATGTAACCCTATCACAGAAACATAAGCAACACAAACTCTCCTCTTCTCTTGGATTGCTTTTCACTTCAACAAACACATTCCCCTTTCTTGATGTGAACTCATGTTCTTTAACTCTCTCTCCCCTCTCTAACGAAACAAAAACAAGCACAAATACACAAATTTGCAAATGACAAAATGTTTGGCACTTTTTATTGAGTAACATGCACATCAAATGTGGAATAGCAAAGGATCAGAAGTTCAGTAGCGAGTAGAAGATCCGAATACAGCTACGACAGCCTGGCATCTCCTCCTCATGCTTGTCACCAGCCTGGTGATGCGTTGCTGTGGGATGAGGTTCCACTCTTCGATAAGGATCTGTCGCAACTCAGCCAGTGTAGTGTGATCTGTCACTCTGGTGCGTACAGCACGGCCAAGCTGGTCCCACAGGTGCTCGATTGGGTTCAAGTCAGGGCTGTTCGCAGGCCAATCCATCCTCGTCACTGCCTCCTCCTGCAGGTATTCGGTGATGATCCTTGCTCTGTGTGGGCGGGCGTTGTCATCTTGGAAGATGGCGTTTGGTCCAAGATTGCGCATGTATGGGATGACCTCTGGCCGAAGAATGTTGTCTCGGTATCTCTCTGCTGTCAGGTTTCCATCAACGATGATAAGCTGTGTCTTTCCCTCAGCAGATATGCCACCCCACACCATAACACTGCCTCCTCCAAACGCTGTTACCCGGTCGATGCAGCAGTCAGCGAAGCGTTCCCCACGGCGACGCCACACTTTCACCCTTCCGTCCAGTTTCCTCAAGCAGAATCTGGATTCATCTGTAAAAAGGACATTCTGCCACATTTCCCGGTTCCATCGAAGATGTTGCAAACACCAGCGTTGACGGGAATGACGATGCAAGGCCGAAAGTGCAGGTCTTCTTGCTGCCTTGTGAGCTCTTAAATTGGCTGCGTGAAGTCTGTTCCTGATGGTCTGGTCGGAGAGTCGCTTGGCAAATCTTCGAGCAAATCGTCCTTGCAGGTTCCTGGAAGATAACCTTCGATTCCGCAGGGCAGAAAGGGTCAGGAAGCGGTCTTCTTGTTGGGTTGTCTTCTTTGGACGACCACTCCTTGGTCTGTCCTTGACATCCCCAGTTTCCCGGAACTTTGCCAATAATCTGGAGATGGTACTGGGACTCACTCAAAATTGAGCAGCAACTTCTCTTTGGGGAATACCGGCTTCGATTTGGCCGATTGCTCGAGCCTTCTCAACATTTGATAGACGTGGCATGTTAACATACGCGAACAGCTACTCTTTAAAAGTAAGCACTGCCAAGCATAAAGCTTGTGCAAGGCACATTTCATCTACCAAACAGGAAATAAACTTGTTGAATCATTCATGACCCATTCAACATCATTCACACACACCCGACATTGCAACAAAAGCAATAGACAATAGCCAAGATAGCCATTCAATTTGCAACTTTTCACTTTTGACTTTGCCCTCTATTCAGGGGTGCTGTGCATTCAAGGATGACATAACCATTACAAATGGGGCATGGATGTGAAGGGGGATAAATGAACTTTCCAATGATCTAAAAATCAAGAATGATTAAAAAGCCGCCAAAAAGATATCAAGGCTCAAAGTTGAATTGCAGAACTTTTTTTGAGGGGTTTATATATTGAAGGTCCATTATTAGGAAGTGATGATATCCGAGGTATCCGAGGTGGATACTTTTAGGCAGTGGGGTGAAATCGACCCGACTTTGGGGTCCCTTTTGGGGGCCCTGGGGGCTTAACCCGGCGGCTACGGTCAGGCTGACAACCTTTTTGTCAATGGCTCAGATGGTCTAAGTAACTTTTTGGGGTCAAATCTTATGGGTAAAATGGGGTGACTATTTCGGGACAGGCTCCCAGACTAGAACGGCAATCGTTGAAAAAGGGGGTCGTCAAAGCGGCACATACCCGTCTATCCAATATGTTGATTCCCCCCCCCCCCCTCCACCCCCACCCCCGGTCTACAGTGCGTCCAAAAAAGGTTAACAGTAAGAAAAAGTTTCCTCAGATTAATATTTCAGAATATTTTCAGGAAATTTCCATGCGATTGGATAGCTTAGGTTCTTTTCTATGATAAGAAACAAAAATTTGACATGTTATGCCTGAGTGAGCAAATGCCACTTTCGTGAAAGGGTAAAAAATTCGGTTACATGTCGTTTTTCTGAAGGTTCATAATTCCGAAGGTTCGTATTTCCGAAGGTTCGTTACCCCGACGGTTCGTATTTCCGAAGGTTCAAAATTCCGAAAATGAAAAAGGGTTCATAATTCCGAAAATGAAATAGCGTTCGTAATTCCAAAAATGAAATAGGGTTCGTAATTCCGAAAATGAAAAAGGGTTCATATTTCCGAGCATTTGGAATTCGGAATTATGAACCCCTTTTCATTTTCGGAACTCTGAACCCCCTTCTATGGAAAATTTGTGTTTCGGAATTACGAATCTTTTTTCATTTTCGTAATTATGAACCTTCGGAATTATGAACCTTCGGAATAACGAATCTTCGGAGAAATGCATCAAATGTTCGGAATTATGAACCCTATTTTATTTTCGGAATTATGAACCCCCTTCTATCGAAAATTTGTGTTTCGGAAACACGAACCTTCGAAATTATGAACCTTCGGAAAAACGAGTATTCCCCCCCCCCCCCCCCCCCCCCCAAAAAAAAAAAAAAAAAAAAAAAAAATATGACTGGACAATAATTGGTATTTGGCCTTTTAAAACCTTAAAAACCTTGAAAAGTTGACAGTTGGAAAAAGTCTCCCCAAATATTTCAAAACATTTTCATGAAATTTATGCCGATGGATAACATAGGGTTTCTACTTTTAAATGACGCCAAAACATATTATTCGGAGAGACTGGTAAAAGTTACTATTTTTTTTCCTCGGGGCTTCGCCCCTCGGAAAAAATAGTACTATGCCAGTCCCTCCTCAGATAAATAATTTCCACTATACTTTCTCACAGCTTGGTATATTTGTTTTATAACTCTTCTTTACAACTAATTCAAAAACAAAAAAAATGTTGATTTGAAAGTTCCTCAAAAGTGACGTTGAGTCACTCCGCAGAATTCACAAAAAACAATCAAACCAAACTTGATCACTTTCTTCGTATTTTAACTGTCAGTGGAAGTATTAAAATCGTCGATATCTGCCCCTTCCTCGGAGGCCGCCATGTTTGTTTACATATCCGATCCGAACCAATTAGCGACCAGCTGATCTGGATGGAGTGCTATATAGCGCGGGGCTAAAATACCAGTGACTTGCGCCGATACTGAGGCGGCAAGGTTTTGAGCAGTCCGTATAAGGAATTGCTTAGCGGTTCATCTGCGCGTTCGAATTTGACACAAATTTTGTCAATGAACAGTGAGAATGCGCAGTAGTGCCTTGGAAGAAAATATTAAATAGAGCATGCGCAGTTCTGCCCAGGAAAAAAAATAGTTTAAAGCTATTCGAAGCTCTGGCAGTGATTTGTTTCTCCTAGTGAAATTATATTTAATCATGTGAGCACCAATTGACCAATCATGTATTTAGAATACTCATAAATATTTATAGAAGGGGTATAAAACAATATATATATATATATACTCTGCAATACTACAATGATTTTAATTGCAATCATCACTACTGTCTATCGTTTACATCTTTTAAATAATACTTTGTGCAATAGGCCTATGTTTATGATATTGAATTTTGTTGTTTTTCATATCCAGGAAACAGACTTGTATGGGTTTGATCAAACTTTTTTTCCCCCCGAGACATGTTTTTATAATGTCTGAATAAATTCAAATCAAATCAAATATTTTACGTTTAATTGAGCAAAGGCCACTTTTGTGAAAGGGTGCAAAATCCACATTTCACAAATGTTTGTATTTGTTCTGGTTGGAATCATATCACCAAAGTTTAGAGTCACGAAAAGGCTTAGAAATTTTCACATTATGATCATTAAAAGTCATTTATGCAAGAGCAGGCTTTGTTCTCTGTATGTCTTGATGTATCCCATCAAAACTGTATTGTTGACAGAGAAAACTAGCTTTAATTTTAAAACTTACGAAAAATTTATATTTCAAAACACTCGAGAAAGTAGTTCATTGCTCACTCAAGCATAAAATTTTGATGGGATATGTAAGGATATACAGGGAACAAAGTATGTTCTTTGAATTCATAGATTTTCTTTTATTGATCAGAATATGGAAATTTCTAAGCCTTTTCAACATGTTCAAGACTCTCAACTTTGCTGATAACAGCCTGAACCGTGACCAATGCAAATTCTCGTCAAGTCTGGATTTTGCACCCTTTCACAAAAATGGCTTATTTTCATTTCGATTGCATTTACAATTTCAATTCAAAACATGCTCTTTCTTTACCCCCACCATCGACAAAACATTGACCATCCTTTATTTTATGATGAGGGCCTTATCATTATCCTCATTATTAAAAGAAACATAAGAAAACAGTCTTCTCATAGGGTTTTAAAAGTCATGTTTCATTTGGATAATGTTCGCATGTGATCCTAACGTTTTCACGGTTTTACCCAAATCTGGCACAACTGAGTTTTTGCATGTCATTTTCAAAAATGCTGCTACTCTGTAAAGCATGTACGGATGAATGCCATCAAGATATCATTTAAAAGCATAATACTTCTAGTTTATGGAAAATAGATAATTATTGTCGTAGAGCAAATAGTGTGGTCACAATAACCCTTTGTTTTAGGGTTTCGTTTTTTTCTGGGACGCATTGTATATACATGTATAGACAGAGAGAGAAAGAGCAAGGAAGGGTGATGGGGAAAAGGAACGTGAAAAGAAGATGATAGGACCCTCTTAGACCTTCGACATCCTCCCCATAATCGATGGTCTTGTTAATGTACATTATTTTCATGCACCTCATAAGACCGGTCCCCCCCCCCCCCCCCCCCCAATGGCTTGAATCAAGGTATGCCACTGGTTACCATGGTTTCTTCATGACGTAGAAGGATGTCAGACAAAAAAAATGGCCTTTCATGACACCCTGCTTTTGCTAGTTCGCATTCCATTATAATGAGCGGGGAATTCCAAGTTTATTATTTTGTTATACAAGAGCCATTGGACCCTTTTGTGGTAAGGTCTATGCATGTGCACCAGTACGTACATGTTTGTGTTAGCTGGTGGATCTTTCATCGACAGCAGCTACATACCTGTGGAAACATCACATTATATGAACCGACATTTGCTCGGGCGACAACTGCTCCTGCGACAAATGCTCCTAAAAATACGACATTTGCTCCTCGACAATTGCTCCCGCGATAATTGCTCGTACGACATTTGCTCCTGCGACTATTGCTCCTGCGACAATCGCTCCTGCGACAATTGCTCCGTCGACATTTGCTCCGATCGAGCGACAATTGCTCCGCGACAACTGCTCCGTCGATCAAAATGAATATATGCGACATTTGCTCCTGCGACAATTGCTCCGTCGACATTTGCTCCGATCGAGCTACAATTCCTCCACTGCATTAGCTCCGTCGAAGAAAATGAATATGCGACATTTGCTCCTCGACCATTTTGAGATTCATGATGAATCTTACGTATTTATTAATTATTTGTAGCCAAACTATAAACTTTTGATATGATTAATTGATTTTTTTCAGGGTTTAATGAATGATTTTTATTGAATACTACAATCTTGTGTCAGCACAAAACAACGAATTGCATGACTGAGATACGTAAAAACATATACATTTTTAATCTTCCAGCCCGTTTGCTAAAAAAAAAAAAAAATACAAATACAAATACAAATTTTATACTGTATCACTCTGTTCTTTAAAAGTTCACTTCATCCTTTTTTTTCTGCATTCAAACTTGTAGCCTATGAACAGCTGTTTTATAGTTTGTTTTGAAAGTTCATTTGTGCCTCCTTGTTTGTTTTCATTTTTATCTTAAAATAAAATGTAACTTTTTTGTGACATCTGTCTGAATATGCTTGTCTTACGGTTATTTGTAAAGCGAAAATTATATCAGGGTACACAGAAATATAGGCTACGACCCATGGAGCTGTGGGAGACTTTCAAATTAATGATATTTAGGGCCATAACCATGCTAACATGTGATATTTGGGTAAAAAGTGTGATAACTGGACCAAAATTACCTATTGGACAAATAGGTATGCTTTCGGGCAAAACACCTCACCCCCTCCCCCCCCCCCCCCCCGAACATGGATTCTCTAAAAACATCTAAATACAAAGAGAAAATGTGCACACTAAAGGTTAAAGGACTAGATCAAAATACTTTGTACACTCACCATATTCATATTTTGTGCGGGGGGGGGGGGGTGCCCACGGCTGATTGCCTGAGCCCCCTCCCCCCCCCCCCCCGCCCGATTCGTCCCTGTCTAGCAATGAAGACGTTTTAAAAATAATCGCTTGTAGAGGAAGAAGAAGAAGAAGGGGAGATGGCGTGTACAAATATACCTCCAATTATTAAAGAAGAAATAATAATGTAAAAGAGGAAAAGAGAAAGAAGGAAAAAGAGAAATTAAAATTAAGGGAAAACCTGAAAGACCTGTTTTTATTGTCAGTCTTTTAATGTTTTAATAATTGCATGCAATTTTAATGATTATGTCTAAGCACACTATACTGTATTACAATTTTTGCATGTTAATGATACGGTACTGGTTTATATATGGAATTGAATAAAGCTGAATTGAATAAAATTGAATTGAATTGAATTTAAAGCGTCGTTCGCTTCGCTCACTTGATTTAACTATCTTAACCAATACCGGTTATATTAATATTTTTAAGAAAAGGAGTAGATTTGCCCTTGTCTCTCTATCCAATATTTATGTTAAAATTCTTTAAACTCATAAAGGGACAGTTATTTAACTGTAAGGATTCGAGCGGCAAGTAGACCTAAAATAGATCAATTTTCAGGAGATAACCGCCTGTGACCATTAGCATGATTAGCCTATTCCTGTCTTCACACCCTGATCATATTCTCTGTGTGAACGGAAGGTGCCGATAAATGTACGTTACTACAATCACGAGAAGGGATCGTAACAATACACTTAAACCTGTTCTAAGTATTTAAACAAATCATTTTTTGCCCGCTTATAAAATCTAGAAACAATCAGCAATCATTCTTGTTCCAGCAGCGGATACCTGCATATCATAATATTTTTGCAGCGAGGTGTCCGACTATATCCTCGAATTCTGCAAGTATCGGTGTACATTATAAATCATCTAGTGTATTTTGTATATTTTTCGTCCCTCGCTGCGCTCAATGAAAAATCTAGAGTGAAACTTACTTGGAAGGCAAACAAAGTAGGCATGCTTCGCTCGCTCGAAATGTTTAGAAACAGGGTGGTTTGGGACAGCCAACATTTGCAACTGCGAAGTATATAATATTTGGCAGTGAGGTGACCAAATATATACCATTTAAATATCTTATAAGTCCAGAGTGTATTTTGACCGCAAAATAAGACTTCTTATAAAGCAAGAAGTGGTAATTTTTGGCAAAATATTTCGTTCATTCCCCACCCCCACTCCTCGAAACGGATTTACGCCGGTGTCATCAATCCTCCAAAATTGTTTCGGCAAACATGTATTTCGACGGAGCAATTGTTGCAGAGCAATGATATTGTCGCATATTCATTTTCTTCGACGGAGCTAATGTAGCGGAGGAATTGTAGCTCAATGGGAGCAATTGTCGCATAGGAGCAAATGTCGCATATATTCCTTTTGATCAACGGAGCAGTTGTCGCGGAGCAATTGTCGCTCGATAGGAGCAAATGTCGTCGGGGAAATTATCGCTGGAGCAAATGTCGTCGGAGCAATCATCGCAGGAGCAATTGTCGCGGAACAATTGACGCGGAGCAATTGTCGCGGGAGCTAATGTCGTACATGCATACGGGGTACTGTTTTAGGATAACGGCTTGAACAGATATTAATCAGATGTTAGAGTTATCACTTTTTGGCAAATAAAGGGCACAACATGTTTCAGCTTTTAAAGACAGATATATAGGCCTACCATTGTCCATCGATCCTGCTCTCTTTCACAAATGAGCTTTTGCTTCCACGTGTCATAACGCTGGTAGCAGGATATATTGTGGAATGACAGATGTGGGAAACAATGATATCGCTACTGTTGGGTTAATCGATTTTTGAAAATAATTTTACGAGTCAAAGAGCAAAAACATTTTTTTTTATCTGATGACTATTATCCTCTGTTATTTGGGGAGATTCCATAAAAAAATACTTAAAATAGATCACTGAAGACTTTAGTTTTATTAAGCTTTAACTGTTGTGTTATGAACGATCAAATACCTATCTTTACTCCTCGTAAATGACTTATTCTTTAAAAAATTAATTCAACCATTCATCAAAATCATTTACAAGACATGAAAGATATCGATAACTCATGTACCACCCGTCCGACTTACCACTCAGTCAAACGAAACGCAATATGCACTCTTTCATTCTCAATATACTAGGACAACGATAGACTGCGTTTTCAAAGCAGTGACTGGCATTTTGCTTTGGACAGGGGGGGGGGGGGGTGTTCCCGCCCAAAATTTAGCACTCAAATAGATAAGAGTTAATAATTTTTTTAAAGACAACGGAGAAGGCACCTGTAAATTCTAATGCTGGCTAATGCTAATGATAACAAAAAAGAAAGATAACACTCAGTAGCGTCAATACATCTCCTCAATATACTGTTTGTTTGAGAAATGAGAGAATCCATACATAAACGTAATATAATATCAATAGTCAATAATCAATAATAGTAATATATGATAATAAGAAGAACAACAACAAGAACAAGAAAAAAATAGTAATAATAACAATGATAACAATAATGATAATGATGATGATGATTATAACGATGATTATAAATACAATAATAGTAATGCCGATAATAATGATAATAATAATAATAATAATAATAATAATAATAATAATAATAATAATAATAACAATAATAATAATAATGATATATAATAATGATAACAATAACATAATAATGAACATTGCAAGTATAGCGCATGTCACTAACACAAACAAAGTCCCTATGCACTTGAATAAGTTATTAGAGGTAGATCAGAGTAGAAGATGCCTGTGACACGGGATGTAAGGGAGAATCAAACAATTATAATAACAAATTGCCATTCGGTGTAAACAAACAATCATTCAAAGGCATGTTTTAAATCAATCTTTTTACACAATTCATAACTTTATCAAGGGTAGGTATCTGTAGGAGATAGTTGCTGGTATATGAAAATGATACATGTAACTATAACTGTCATGAAAGAATTTTCATGACAAAAGAAAGAGTTCACTGGCAGGAAGTGTATTGTTCAAACTTACTGCATAAATTTACATTTAAGTTACAGAGCCAATGCGAATTGTTTAGTTTAGGAAACGGAAATCAAATCTATAGAAATGTAAATGCATGCTTTGGGTGTACTGTACTGGATGTTTCTTTTTGTGTATTGATTCCGGCAACCTGTTAATACAGTTTTAGCTTTGACAGTGAATTTTTCTTGCATACTTTTAATAGTTTGATGGTAATTTATTAGGCCAGGGAAATGTATAAATAGGGCTTGGCTAGGGTAACTCGAGGAGAACCACTTCAAGCCACTATAGACTATAGATCTCCGTCGAGGCAGTTAAGTTTTTTTCTGAGGGTATTCCACGTCGGGACGAGAGGCGAGTCCAGCTGCCATTCGGTTCTCCCTCATCGTCGGGGCTCGATCTCGTCCGGTCAACTTTGCCGCTGTCGGAAACCACATCGCTGGTCTAGGGGGTCTGGCTGTGGACGACGCCACCTGCGGAGGCCAAGGGGCTAGAACGACCGCCATAATAGAAGAGCGTCGAGCCGAGGGGCCAAGTGGGCGTGGCACAGTGCAGCCAAGCGTTCCCGCAAGACTGATGGCAAAGACGTACGAGGGCAGCCGACACCCAGTAGAATGTTCTTTGATATAAGTTAAGTTCATTCTTTTTGCAATTCTTTTAATGTATTTATTATTTACATATTGAAAGCAAAAGAGAAGTTATAATTAAATTTGGAATATAACTGTATGCCATTTGTTTCTTTCTTTTATTTGAAGTCAGTAGCAGTTTAAAAAAAAAAAATCACTAACGTGACACTAACCCGCAGAAGCTACTACACAGCCTAACAACCAATAACCCTCCCACAACAGTAGAAATCCACTCTTCAAGGAGTTATATTAGGAATCACTTCGTCTTGGAGTTAAATCCCATGAATGGAATCCATTGGTATCACAGAATCAAACGAAAGTTATAATGAATTGTCAAGACTACAAAATAATTGATCATCGTGTCAAACGGTTTTGGTACTCTCTAAGGAGTCGTATTAGGGATCACTTTAGTTTTGAGTGAAAATCCACACTCAAAATATTGGAACCCATTGTCAAATGAGTAGTTGAAACCACTAGTTGGAGTCCATTATTTTGGGCGTGAATTTCCACTCTATAATTAAGTGAACCCTACATTAACTCCTCAAAGTGCTGATTTTCACACATATATGTTTATAGAGTTAGATTAAACACCGATATTCGAGTATATTTCCCCAAGCCGGTATTCTTTTAATCTCTAGGGATGAGGAATGTTAAGCTTCAGATTTTTATTTCACAAAAGAAATATCTGTTACGACCACTGCAGGAGCTAGTGCCCCACTGTTGGGGTTCCAAACTATTCAGACTTTCCATTTCAATAATGTGTGCGCAGCTCTGGCCTGGTTGTCCTGGCACCCAGTTTGTATACTCGAGTCGGGTCCCGTCGGTCCACTGGGTTTCGGTACCTCTTAGACCGATCCAATATGGCTGGCAAGAAAACGAGAGAGAAAGGGGGAAAATACATATCTAATACCAGCCGATATATTTAAAGGAAACCAAAACCCAAGGAGAGAATCAATGTTATTGGAAAGTGAAAATTCAGAGAAGCAGATTACAAAAAGTTTCATTAAAATTGGTTAAAAAATGAGAGAGTTATGGAAGTTTGAAAAGTCTCGTTTTACTTTCAATGGGGATCCTCAAATTGGCAAAATTGCTTCAAAATGGCTGATTTTGTGGACAACTCTCCATTTGTTTTGTACACGGATTTTCAGATTTTCCCCATTATCTGTCAGGGTGCTCCTTGTCTCCTCCTGAACTCGACATATGTGGTGTAAAGTTGAACAAATAATTTTATTTGGCCCATAATGTGCAAAACTAAATTTTGCACATAATTGAGGTTCTATATCAGGAGTGGGCTACACACACACACACACAATATATATATATATATATATATATATATATATATATATATATATATATATATATATATATATACATATACATATATCGTCTGATTGGAGGCACTGTGTTTTCAATAGGACAGGTGGGCCTCTGTCCGAGTATGCAGTCAGTGGTAATTGGTATTCGTGATATTTTAGTAAACAAAAGGTGTTATCCCCAAGTCGATAACATTGAGAATCATCGGTATTTCAATAACAAAAGGTGCCTCCGATCCTCGGCACCCGACTTGTGAATTCTACTAACCAACAAATTATTTTGGGAGATGTAGGCTCCGCGTATTTTAAGCCACACCTCGGCACGTGCTCTGTTTATGTGAACTCAACTGGTCTAGGCTGTCCCCGATAGTTTTAAGCCTTGTGAGAGCTTTTGTGGTTCAAGTCTATTATTGGTTGTGGCTTTTGGAGATGGAGGCTTGCCATGCTTATGTACTAAATTTGTATCAGGAGTATTTAAGGAGATTCAAAGGGGGGCTTATGACCACTTTATGTTGACCACTTTCCGTTTTACCATTTTACGTTCGCCAATGTTTGCTTTTAGCTGTTTGATTTGGTCACATATTGTTTTGCTCTTCGTCCATCCTCCGAAAAACTGAAGAAAAAAAAAGTCTGTAGGGGTAATTTGGAGCACTGGACAAATTCATTTGTCTTTGACCAAATAATAAAATCTGGACTTCAACTATATTTTCTGGTTTCCGAGCGTCTTCCGTTTCTGTTTCTTCATCACCCCTCTATATTGGAATGACTTTTTGCCACTGTACCATTACAGTATGAGAAAGTGAAGAGCCAGACTTGGCAAGGCACATGGCAGATCTTGGTAGACAAAAAAAAAACAAGAAAAAAAAAACGGAGTGAAAAAGCTGATGGCATAAAAAAAAATATTAAAAATTCCCAAACAATAGAGGTTTTCTATATTTGTATAATGTTATTTTTTCTACCATGTCTACTGTATGATAAATAGTTGCTAACTTTAAGCCAATTTATCTCGGCATTCAAAAAAAGATTACCTGAACCCAGCATTAACTCTAAACACAGACATTTGAATCTATTAAAATTAAGCCGATTTTCTTTAAATCAAGGGATCAAGCGTATTAAAAGATCTATTTAGATTCTTCTTTCACAAAAGAAAATATTTATTACTAAAGTTGCAGGGACTGATAGTCCACTGCTGGGGTTCCGCAGCATTTAGACTGCCTTCTTCGCCAATTTACACTATGATGTCAGTGCGTCCCAGAAAAGTGTCAGAAGAAATCTCCCCAAATAGATATTTCAAACTATTTGAAGTAAAATTTCATACCTGTAGATAGCTTTAGGTCTCTTGTATTAACATTTTTAAGATATGGCGATATTTTACGCTCGATTTACCCTCGTTTAATTCGCCGGTCGTAATAATATTTCAAACATATTTGAGATCGCCGTTTTGAAATGCAGAAAAGGGTTGCTTTAAAACACGGTTTTGCCAGAATCGTGGATACTGGAAATGCATGAACGCAAAGGAGATCTCAAACATAAAAATGTCGTCACAATTAGCTTCTGGTTCTGGTGCACAAACCGCGCGCCCTTCTAAAATAAATTATGGGAGAGAAAAAATGCAAAGGCCATGATAGAAGAAAGTTGAAAGAAGGATAAAAATAAAAAATAACATAAGAAAAGATAAAAAAACATTTGATAAAGGAAGAAAACATGAGGAAAAGTAGAAATTTTATCGTCGTCATTGTCAGAAAAAATCTGACCAACCCTTAAAGGACATTATACAACATTAAAACGGTTTAAATGCAACAGTATGCACATTACAGATGGGAATGAAAATTAACAGTAACGTATCGGCATGAGAATAAAACTTTGACTTGATACAGAAAAAAGTAAAGCGAATGAGGATGGGGAAAAGAGATAAAGTCTGAAGAGAGGGAAGGAGAATGAAGAACAAATAGGACAGGAAGAAGAAAAAAAGGACATTAAACATTTTATGAATGAAATATGCGCATAAGATGTGAAATTTAGTTTGCTTGTTTGTTTCTTCTCGGGTTGTTTTTTGTTTTGTTTTTTGAGAAGGACAAGAATAAAAGGGAGAAAATTAAATAAAGGAAAAGTAGAAGGGAGAAAGAAAGGTGGAAGAAACATGATTACAAAATACAAAATATCAATTTACTACCATAGTGATATCTAGCTTCGACAATAACCCCGTTAACAATCTCTTACATAAATGCATGGCTTTTTTTTTTTTCAACTCCACGTTATGGGGAACTTTCTGTTGTATAGGTACAGATCTTAGGGGTGAATAAGCAGCCACCAGGGTATCATTTCACGAAACCGTCGTACATGTTCGCCGACATCGCATTGAAATGCATGTTAATTTTAATACACGCGTTTCAATGGGATGTCGGCGAACTTGTACTTACGACGGTCTCGTGAAACGATGCCCAGAATACTTGGGATAAACATGTAGACCAATCACAACGCCATCCGAATCCCAGACGACCGATATCTGTCCATTGTCGGTCTGGTATCGGTCCCGTCGGTGTGACTGGATTATTGTAGTCAGCTGATGGAGCAATGCAAGACGATTGAAAAGTCCACTAGATAAAAGAATGCATGTTGAGTTTCGTTGATGGGTATGGATTAAAACATCCACAGATAATTCGATGCTTCATTCAAATATGTATCTTACGTTTTGAAGATCTTCTTTCATCTTGTCTGTACCCTGCTAATCCCCTAACAAAATCCGTCTAGTCATAGTCACGCTTTATGGCATAACCATCTAGTTATTGAGCATAACAATTATACACGCATATTGCTATAACTAGGTGCAGGTTCCTATTTCGGGATCATACAATACTTCATACCAAATCCAAAATCAGTCAGACATGCTATGAACATGAATAGTTACTCTGAGATGGAAATGAAAGATTGTAAATAATAAAATCTATTGTGCTATTGTTTGCGAATGCCCGTAGCCATAGGCGCATAACCATATTCCTTGTGCTTATTTTCACTGTGTGATGTCATCAGGTCCTGATGAGCCGTTAAGATGTGTGTCATAATCGGAATAGCCGTTAGGAAGTACTCCCTTGCTGGGGTTTTTCGGCAGTTAGAAGCTGTATTATGCCGTATCTTGTTGTAGCTTTACAGTAAATTCCTGCAACATTTCTCTTCTGATACCCGATGTTTTCTTTATCATTAAGGGGTTATATTTTTTAGACTATATATATATATATATATATTAAATTTGCCTAGATCAATACTGTCAACTTACTCAATGTGCTAGTCAGGTTCTTACGCCTCATCATAAAGTCCCATTAAAAAATGTCAGAAAGCCGAGGATCTTGTATTGATCTGAACAGCAATGTGTGATTTTTATAATTACACATTATGATTTATGTTGGAAAGTCAGTGATATTTAGGGATAGATCATAATTAATAACAATAATCCTCATACTCTTACTAATGATAATACTTGTTCAGTGCCGAAGAATGACAAATGATGCTGTGTGCATTGTGTGCATATCATTTGTAATACAAATGATATTTGTTCCGGCACACAACACGCGGATGGAATTAGCGAAATGACCTCATTTCGTAGGCGCACGCGCATCTGTTATCATCATGTTATCATGGTTATGGTGGACGCGCTACTTGTTTAACAACTGAAATCATACTGGCGCACGCATCATGGTGCGCACACTATGAAAGCGTATAAAGGTCAATTGTACTCTCGGTACAAATGACCTTAATTTCCATATGTGCAAAGTGTAGTTACGAACTGGCTTTTCCCTACATGCCCCACATTGTGAATAGTGTACAGAATTGCAGGTTCTTCCATTCGCTCGAGAAGAGGGGAGTCCAGCTTAAAGTTTTTAAAAAACGAAAATCGAAAAAATATCTTATAATCAGCCAAGACAAGTAGAGAGAATTACAAAAGAAACAAGGATATTTAGTATAAAAACAAAACCCACATGTTTATGATCTGATGATTGACATTATATACTTTTGTATTTTCTCCGTATCACCTATTTTATGTGTGTGTGTTCAATCCTCGAATGTGCATGCATACCGGATGATATCATACCAGTGGTTCTTCCACAGACACTATGCGGGTTACAACCAACTGACATCTGAAAAGCTAAACATGTAGGAGTAAAACTACTTAATTATATCATAATTACATCATTTCCCTTCCGCTTAACGTGAATGATCAATATCACTCGTTTCTGAGTATTTATTTCATAATGGCCCGGCAAGATAATGGATTACTTTTCTTCCTTGGTCTTTGGATGATATATGTGTGGATTGCTGGATGCATTGCCGGTGAGTTTTAAAACATTTCTCGCTTACACACTATTTACCACAACTCAACCTAATGAATATTGCATTGATATCACATGTGTTTAAAGCCAAATCAACCTCAGTTCAGTGCTGTAATTTTTAGAGTATCTTTTTTTTTTAAGAATTTTTTTACATTATACTTAATACATGTTTGTTAGGCTGCGTTCTTCTGGGGTTACGTTAGGCCCTAGTGAACATGACTTGTGCTCTACGTATATTTCTTTTTGTATCAGGGTGGTTCCTCGCTAAGTGTATCATTTCGGCCTTCTGAAAATCGTAAAATAAAGTGTTTCAAATATTTAGTTGCTTTAGTTGCGAAATTCAGTGTTATTGGACCATTCTCAGTCACATGTGTGACCAAAATCCTGAAAAATAGTTCATTTAAACCTAATTTTCCAGTATTTGTCGTGTACTCATTTTGGATATTTGAATAACAATCTTACCCCCAACAGATGGAGAGTAATTATTTTAAACAAGAGTACATCATTTTCTTTCAGAGGTCAACATAAGGTCGGTCACGGGTGTGACCTCGCATGGTATTCAAACCTACTTATCTCGCATTTCACTTGGAATGCAAATTTCCACCTTTTATTACTGTATGGTGGGATTGCTCTGAACAGTTTGAAAGCAATTTTCCATAAATTAGTGATCATTCTTTTCTTTTAGAGGTGAAAATTGGGTCGGTCACGTGTGTGAACACTGAAAAAAGGGCATTTTTAAATGCCTCTGTAAAAATATTATGGTTGGTAATGACTCTTTTTTGTCAAGGAAAAGGAAATCATTTTCATGTAAGAAACTGGTAATATAAAAAAAAAAAAAAACAATCAAATGTAGTCTGATTTTCCGGCAATGGGGCAAAATTCGATCGTCACGTGTTTGACCTAAAGTTTCACTTTACAAAGAATGGCCCCATTGCAGTAAAGGATAATGAGTTGTGACGGAATGACGTCACAAACAGATTTGCCAATTTGTCCAGTGATTTTTGTAGTTTACCCTAGATTTCCATGTCATTAAAAAAATCGTATCTTTCTCATTAGTTGTAAAACTGAATTATACCATAAGTATATCATTCTCATCCCTCATAACGTGAATGATCAGTATCACTCGTTTCTGAGTATTTCTTTCATAATGGACCGGCAAGGAAATGAATTACTTTTCTTCATTGGTTTTTGGATGTTATATGTGTGGATAAATGTAGGCTGCATGGCCGGGGAGTTTTGAATCATTGTTCTCACTTACCATGCTTATAAACTATTTACCTAAACACAACCTAGTGAATATTGCATTGCTATCAGATGGTTAAAAAAAAAAATCACACCAAATTGAGGGCTGTAATGTTAAGAGTATCTCCTTTAAAAAAAAATCAGTTACTTGTTTTACATTATACTTTAATACATTTTTGTTAGGCTGCGTTCTTCTGGTGTTACGTTAGGCCCTAAGTACTGAACATAACTTGTGCTCTTAGTACATTCCTTTTGTATCAAGGTGATTCTTCGCTAAGTGTCTCTTTTTGGCCTTCTGAAAATCGTAGAATAAAGTGTTTCAAATATCAAGTTGCTTTGGTGGGATGTAATTATTATGATGCAAAATAGATGTAATAAGTATTATGCGTTATCTTTAGGCAGTATTAATCTTATTCATTAACATTCAACTTTCAGTGTTATTGCATTAGCATAATGAGTTGTGATGGAATGACGACACAGATTTGCCAAATTTTCCAGTGATTTTCATAGTTTTCCCTGTTGTTTTTGGTGCTGGGTAATGGGTTGGAAATCAATCGGCGACTGGTTGTTTATTATTAACCCAAATCCACTCTGCGATGGTCGACAAGCACTAAGGATAAGTCGGCGATCAGTTTGAGACTTATCGCCCACCTTTAGGAAACCAAGAAAAACCTCCCCACAACCAGTTTGGTCGGCAAAAGGTTTTCGATACAGCAGCGTAAAGCTGTAGTCAATCAAATACAAATTAGCAACCCCACGACGTATCTTGTGAGGTCCTCTCCGATTTGCCTTGTACGAAAAAAAATCTTAAATCTCCACTTTTTCGAGAGGAAATATTTAATCATACATGTAACGTAGATATAATCATTGCACATATGTTTTTATCCAAAACCTTATGAAACAAATGTATTACTTCTTTAACAACTAAGAAAATGAATTTTTATGAAATTTTCTGTAATTACCAGAATGGAAGAGGAGCTCGCAAGGTACGTCACCAAGTTGCCAATTTGTGTTTGATTGATTATGTGGATTACAACTTCAAAAATTCATAACTTAACTTATATTTCTTGTTGGATTTCGCTCAACCTGTCATTAATATCTTTCTTTATTTTTTCTGCTTTTATAGTTGAATATGACGGGTGACTTCCCCTTTAATCTAAATGTGATTTATTTTTTTCTAACTGTTACAAATCACGCTGCAGTTACAAAGTTAAATACTATTTTTTTGTATATAACACTAAGTATTGGACTGTACCTCTGGAAACATATCAAAAGTCGTGGTTGTTCAGCAGTTTGTTTGGTATTTAAGCTTACTTTCCGAGTAATTTCAGAAAATAACCTCCGTCACGTTCGTGACGGAGGTCTCGGCCTCGAGACATCGAGACCGAGATGATGCCCAGATCCTTGCTAGCCCGATAACTGTTTATAGCCACTTTCAGCTGTGATAAAGCCGTATTTATGTTGCGTGGGGTACTATCATATTTCTGAATATACCATCAAAATTTGGAAATTTTGAGAAAAAATATGTAATTCGGCACGTTTGGAGATGATGCGTAATAAAGGTATAAACAAAAGTTGCGTAATGAAAACATTTTCTTAATAAATCTGGGAAAAGACGGAGTATCATTCACCAACGGTGTACACCCACCACAAAAACATTACCATTTGATTGTCTGCACCTTTATTTAAATCGTAAATGGCGTTCTAAAGTTTTGTGACGGAGGTAAAATTGCGGGACACACAACCTAGACACCCCCCCCCCCTTTTTTTTTCTCTCTCTCTCTCTCTCTTTGATGGTTGGATAGGGGCATATCTGTTATTATTTTGACTAAATAAATAACGACACTTCTAGGCGAACAAGATGCATCCATTTGAAATGTTACAGTATGAAATATTTTGCGTTTTACCATCAGGACATCCGGGGGGGGGGGGGTGGAGGCGGGATCTGTTAGAATAATAGAGTCATTAATTTAACTGATTTGGGGCCTTTACTTATCAAAACTGAACCTTCCAACATAAACAGGGTGAACATGAAAAATAAAGAATTACGAATTTTCTGTCTGTATGGTGGTATAGAAGCATCGGGACACAAAAGTAGACACTTAGCGAAGAATCGCCCATCACGGTGTAATCTCATTGCTTGGTCATGGTCATGTGAGTATGCTAAAATATGAATTGCGAAATCGCATTGCGACCGAGAGGAAAATTCTTCGGGATATAAGTGCACTTGACCCGTTTTTAGGCACAATCTTACTAATTTTAGCCACTGTTGCCATGGAGAAAATGCCATTCCGGAGAAGAAAAATAGCCCCTTCGTCTCCTCCCTTGATGAGCTCCGTGATGCCACATTCATCCCCGAGGGGTGGCTACCTTTATAGTGGAATTATGTTTTATCTCAAAGTACACTTTCTGCCTCCTTAACAAGTCACCT